>JAVHLU010000352.1:0-65727 GCA_036785755.1 Colletotrichum ledebouriae
GAGGTAACTCCTTAACTAAAGAGGTCTTTCCTAAGAGGTTCTTATAGCTAGAAGCATAAGAAGCTCTATAAGTAGGGCCTTATACCTCTCCCTCTTCCTTATCCTTATCTAACCTATAATAAATCCTTAACTATATTAATACTAGACCTTATATATAAAAACGCTAAGCCCGCGCAAGGCACGCCCTTTAATACTAATAATATATAAGAGCTCGCTAGAGAGTTTAGTATTAATATAATTAATAAAACCTACTCTTTCTTTAACTACTCTATTATATATAGAGAGCATATTATTAATATAGCCCTTAAGAGGGCTCTTATTAATACCTATAGAGGGGATACTTATTATTATATTATAGCTAAGTAAGTAGACTTAGTAGTAAAAGCTAGGTAGGTCGTTATATACCCTATAGAGTAGCCCTTCTTTAAGCAGGTCCTCTATATTATTAAGGTAGAGGTAGCCTAGGCCCCTTAGGGCTTAAATATTAGTAAGTATAGCTTACGCTAACTACTTTAATATAGAGAGAGCGTTACTAATAATAGTATAGTAAAGATAGTAATAACTTCTAGCGGATAAAGCGGTAATAGAGGCGGTATTTAATAGCAATATAGGTAGTATATAAGAGGAAAAGTTAATAGTTTTGTAGTTTAAATAATTAAAAACCACGTTATTATTAATATAAAGTTAAAGATCGTGAGGCTATCTAGTAAGGCACGTATAAGTGCAGCTATAGTTAGGAAAGGATCACGTGACCGAAGGCTATGTATTATTAGGAGGCGCGGAGTTAGAAGGTCTGTTGCACTTGAGCAGGTAAAATCACTATGCAGTGGCCAGAGGCCTAGATATTAATATTATTATACCTATAGAGATAGCTAATATACGCTCTTAGTAGAGTCTTATTAGAATACTATTTATTATGCTTATAGGTTATTATTAATAGGTAGGCTTAGTAGGTATATCTCTTTATATAGCTAACTTAAGGGACTTCTAAGCGATAATAAGAGGTATTTAGCTACTTATTTAACTATTTATTAATAAGGCCTTTAGGGGTCTTCTAATTATAATAACACCTACCTAGTTAATTTACTATATATATCGTAGCTCTAATAAGCTCTAGAGCTATAGATTTAGGGAACCTCGACTAGTATTAAAAGGCTCTAGTAGTTATAAAGATAATACTACTATACCTCTCTATAGAGTTCTAAGCGCTAGTATAGTCTATTAATCTTTTAATAAGTATACCCTTACTAGCTACTTATATATTAAAGGTATTATATAGCGCTATATCCTAATTAAGCCTAAGGATAGAGGTAGTAATATTATATTATTATTCGAGGTATATAATAATCTATTAAATAGCTTTAAGGCCTTCCTTATAAGTATATAGAGTATATCCCTATACAAAGCTAGACTAGTAATTACTTAATAATAGGAAGTAATTCTCCTTATTATAGGGTTTACTTATTAAGAAGAAGTTAATTATAATATAGTTACTAGGCGCTATTAGCTAATAGTTAGAGGGTCTCCTTAATACTTATTAAATAGCCTTACCTACTAAGCAGGCCTTATACTTATCTTTTATTACCCCTTTAAGTTTAATACCTATAGTAGTCTTTATAAGTTATTTAAGACCTCTAGTACTTAGGTAGCCGAGCCTCTTATACTATAGCTAAGCCTTAGCCTTAGAGGACCTTTAAGTCTTTAATAACTTAAACCCCGCGTATAACTAGTTATTATTATTATTTACCTCGAATTATACGCGTTTATTAGTCTTAGTATAATCCTCCTCTTCATATAAGTAGTATTTAATAATATATTAATTTAATTAATAAGGCGTGAAGTTTAGGATATCGCTATGCCTATTTTCAAGGCCTAGGACTTTAGTTATAAAGGTAAGCCCCTTATCCTATAGGACTTTTACTAATAAGAGGGTTATAAGGTATAATAAGTAGAACCACACGTCTAACGCTATAATACCCTTCTTACCTATTCTACCCTAGTTTAGCTTAACCTTTATCTTACTAATCGCTTTAGTAACTATAATCCCTCTACTAGTTAGGATTAGCTTTTACTAAGAGTAGTTAAGGTTAATTATATAGTTAATATTATTATAGATATAAAAAGCAGTACTATGGTTAATAATAACGCTATTATAGAGAGTATTACTTACTATAAAACTAGCTTAGTTATTACTATAAAAGGAAGAAGAATAGGAGCTTTTATTATTACTCTAAGTATCTTAGCTATAGAGGGAAATATATATATTATTATAGCGTTCCTAAGATTGAGAATAGCCTTATAATAGTTAATAATTATTATTACTCCTCTAGTTACTACTTAACTTAGCCTTTAACTCCTTAATCGCAGTTTCTAACTTTATCTATACCTTACTATTCCTTAGGTTTTATAACTACTAATTTCTTATATTAATATAAGCCTTATTTATAGAGTTATTTATATTATATAACTTTAGCCTAATCATAGTATTTATATAGAAGTAGTTAGTTATCTAATAGTACTTGTTATAAATAAGATTCTTTAGCTTATTATCCTTTTAGTAATTAGAAGTTCTTAAAGTAATAAACTTCTATATTAAAGTTAAAATTATTACTTTCTTATCCTCTCCTTACTAAGTTACAAAGCTTAATCTCTTTACTAACTTTATTAGAGGTTTAAATAGAGTTAGCTAGTTTAGATAAAACGTATAGACCTAATAGTAAAACTTATAAGCTTAATCTATACTTATAATCTATATAAGAGAAGCTTAATGTATTCTACTCTAGCCCTTAGTTCTATAGTTATTATCTAAAAAGGAAAAAGTAGCTCTAGTATAATACTCTAGAGCGATCTCTTTAATAATATTAAGGAAGTTAGATACTTATATAATAAAGCTTATTAAGAACGGAGTCTTAGCTTATATAGCTTCCTCTAGGATCTCCTAGTATATAATTAACTATTTAGATAATTAGGATCTCTTAATTAAATAAAGATAGGTATTATATTACTAAAAGATATAATATTGTCTTATATAGTTATTAGGTTAAAGTTACTTTTATAGAGCCTTAAGGATCGATTAAGCGTTAGGTTTATTAGTAACTTAGCTTAAATAGACCTAGTTAAATAATATTATAATAGCCTTACTTAGCTTTACTAAGTTATTTCTAATATACTTATATTCTTCTTACTAGCCTCTATATTATAGTTTAGTAATTTAGGCTCTATTATTAAATAACGGGTTATTATTATCTAGAAGGATAAGATTAGGCTTATTATTAGTAATAGTCTTATCTAGATTAGTGTAATTTTTAACTATACTAATTAGTAGTTATTATAATATAGCTATATTATTTAACCTAGTTATTATTACTTAGTAAGCAAGGAGTATTAGTAGTTATATTATCTAAGCTTATTTTAAGCTCTCATTTAGTTACTTAATTATTAGTAACTTATTAGGTCGATTAGATAAGGGATTTATTATGAATAAGGAGGGGGCTTTTCTAGCTTTTCCTCTAATAATAGGGGATTCTTTTAATAATATTAGATTTAGGGGAGCCTAGCTAATCTCTTTAGACTTCCCTAGCTTATTATTCTATTAATCTAATTACTAGCTATATTACTTAGATAAATTAAATACTAGGGTTATAATAACTTTAGTTATAGGATTATAAGTTGCTTTACTAATTAATAGCTCTTATAGATTATTAAAAAACGACTTTATAATCGAAATGCTCTTATTAGAAATTAACTATGCTTATAACTATTGGGTAATAGTATAGCTAGCGATTATAATATATAACTTAAGGCCTCTGGCTACTGCATAGTGATTTTACCTGCTTAAGTGCAATAGACCTTCTAACTCCGCGCCTCCTAATAATATATAGCCTTTAGTTATATAATTATAACTTTCCTAACTATAGCTATACTTATACGTGCCTATTAATAGCCTCACGATCTTTAACTTTATATTAATAATAACGTGGTTTTTAATTATTTAAACTATAAAACTATTAACTTTTCCTCTCGCGTACTACCCGCGCTGCTATTAAATACCGCCTCTATTACTACTTCGTCCGCGAGTCCTCTTATTTAATTAGGTTAGCTAACGCCTTCGCAGCTATACCGTTATTAGCAACGCTCTCTCTATAGTATAATTAGTATAAGCTATGCTTACTAACCCCTAATAGGCCTAGGCTACCTAGGCTACCTCTACCTTAGTAATATAGAGGACCTGCTTAAAGAAGGGCTACTCTATAGGGTATATAATAACCTACTAAACTTTCTATTATTAAGTTTACTTATTTAGCTCTAATACTATTATACCTTATAGAGTCCCTTATAGGGGTATTAAAATAAGCCCTCTTAAGGGCTATACTAATAATACGCTCTCTATATATAGTAGAGTAGTTAATAAAGGAGTAGGTTTTATTAATGATATTAGGCTAAACTCTCTAGTACCCCCTCTATATTATTTATATTAAAAGGTATACCTCGCTTAGGCTTAGTATATTAATATATAGGGTCTAGTACTAATATAATTAAGGATTTATTATAAGTTATAGAGATAAGGATAAGGAAGAGGGAGAGGTATAAGGCCCTGCTCGTAGTAGAGCTTCTTATACTTCTAGCTATAAGAACCTCTTAGGGAAGACCTCTTTAGTTAAGGAGTTACTTCTTATATAGTAGTATTTACCTTATTAGAAGGTCGAACTTTTAGGTTAAGGAGTTATCTTATATAATAGCTTTTACCTTACTAGAAGTTTTAGCAAGGGCGTTACTATAAGAGCCTTAGCAGCCTATTTAGCTCTAATATAATTAGCCCTAGTATAGCGCGTATCTAACTTTATAATATTTAGAGGGTTTACTTATAAGTAGTAGAAATATATAGGGTTCCTATATTATTTTCCTTAACTAGAAGAGGATATAGGTTAAAATACCTATATAGTATTTCCTAAATTATAATTACGAACTAGGTGGATTTATTATAGTCTTTTTACAAAGGGGCTACGGCGTAATTCCAAACTCAATAATATATAACTTAATATATTAATATATATATATATATATACCTAGCAAAAAGGGACTAAATTAGCCTATATATATAAAGCTTAGTATTAATATATAATTAATACAAATAACCCATATTTGGGTGTAAATCTATATCCCGGAACATCCGAGCCATGCACACCTCGCTTAGTGCGATGTGTGGGCCCGACAATGCTCCGGACAGCCATAAAAAATTCATCGACCGCATACATTATACGGGCGCCTCATCCACAACTGCGAAGCATCAAACACGGAGACTTAAAAAAGAACAATAACACAAGCTTAAAAAGACGGTAAGATGGTTTGCATTCCCTGTAAACGGTCTTGAAAGCTGGTCATCTCTGACCCCTTGTCCTACCTGCAAACCTGCAAACAAAGGCAACACAGTGATTCAGCAAAAGATGCGCAGTTTTCAGTCTCCAAGGGCTCGAAACGCCGACAAATTGCTAGCCGCCTTCGATACCAAGCTCAACACACAAGTCCAAGAGACGATGTAATCCTCATATCCCAGCACTGATTATGCTCGATCTTGATGCCAGCTTCTTGGCAAATGACACCCTGGTACGAATAAACTATCACGCAATGAATTTCAATAATTGCCCTGAGATGACTTAGTCATTGAGCACTCACGATGGCAGGGAGGATAAGTAGTCGAGGTTGTAATACTGCTGTACTGTAGGCTGGGGCCCATCGCCCAACAAGGCATCCGCATGGGGTCGGCGTCTTCTGGGTGCTTTTCGTATGGAATAGATAATTCTACCTCGCCCGTGCAATTATAGACCTCATACTGATACCAGTTAACAAGCACACCTGGTTTGGTCCGAGGCAAGCATTTGGCGTGCACTAGCGTCGCGGGCAGGAGCAGCGCGACAGTAGCGAATATGTTAAGAAACATCCTATAGGGCCACATTTATAGTTACTAAAGAGCTTATTCTATTATAACGAGAGTAGCTATAACGTGGTTACTTATAACTATAGTTAGAGGAACGACCCCTAGAAAAAGGTCGCTCTAGAGCTAATATTAGTTATATACTATACTAGGAACGGGTAATACTAAAAGTATAATAATATACCCCCCTAGACGTAGTAGTAGCTAGAAAAGCGCCTAACTGCATAATATCCCTTAAAATATCTAAATATAAAGCGATATGTTTATAAATAACCTATTAATAAGCCTATTTAATAAAAGAGATAATAAAGTAAAGTTATTTATATTAGGTATAAGCGAAGTATAAAAAGTTATAGTTTTCTACTTTTATAACTATTACTATTATTATTATAATACCCTTTATTTACTAACTCTTACTAATAGTAATAGAATCTATTATCTCTTATTAGCTTAGGCAGGGTAGCTACTATTATATTAATTCTAAATAAAATAACCTAGCTACCCTCCTACTTTCTTAACTCTTCCCTATATATAATATAATAACTATATATACGCCTAACTTTAGTCCTAATAAAAACCTTATTACGCGCGTATATATATACTTATATTATATAATAATCTTAAAGCTATTATAATATAGTAATATATTTATAAATACCTCTTAAAAAGAAGACTAGTTAGGCTATAGCACTTTAGAAGGCGCGCGCTATTAAAAATAAGAATAAAGCTAGGGGTAGAGGGGCGCGCTCTCCTCCCCTAGAGAGTAATAATAAGGTTATATATATATCGTTCCTTCTTATTATTATTATATAATATATTAATATACTATATAGCGAGTAGAAGGAAGAAGTAAAAGTAACTTATAGAAAGTAGCTCTAAGAATAAGGGTTTATAACTTAAGAGGCCCTAGGGTTACCCTCCTAAGTAGTTTAAGAGAATAGCTCCTAATAAGTTATAATCCCTTTATTACTATAACTATATATTAGAATATTACTAACCTTATTATTATTATAATCCCTAAGGAGATAAATAAGGAGGAGGGTATAAATAAGGGTAATTTAAAGCCCCCTCCTAGCCCTCCTCCCCCTAGTAGAAGTATAGAGGCGGAGTAAATACCCCTATTTAATAAGCACTACCTTTAGTATATTTTAAGTAAGCTCTTAGGCTTATTAGATAGAAAGTACTCGCTTAGTATAGTAAGTAAGTATAACTATTATTATAAGGGTAAGGTACCTTATTAATAGATAAGCGCCCCTATTAATATCGCAGCCTACTAATATACTAAAGCTAAGACTTTAGATAACCTAGTAGTTAGAAAGGCAAGGTTATATATACGCTTTATTTCTATAACTATTTTCTAATATAACTTATAGACCCTTGCTTATTAGAGAGCTACGCTCTATAAGGCTATTATTACCTAGAAGGAGGAGATTATAATAATAAAGAAGGGTAGTAATAATAAGGGTTTAGGCAGGGCTCCTAAGGTAATAGGTAGTTCTAGTATATGTAGCGTCGTTACTCTATCTCCTACCCTAGTTTTATTTAAAACCCTAGTAGTTAGCGTAGGTATATCTATACCTCGTCCGCCTACTAGTAATATAGCTACTATAATATACTATATAGTTAATAATCTTATTAGTATATATCTACTAGAGGTATTACTACCCTTATATAATATCCTAATAGATTATTATAAGTAAATCCTCTAAGGTTAGGTAGTAGAAAATTAGTATTTTAAAGTAGCCCTTTAGGGTATATTATATTCTTTCTACTCCTATAGGAGCGACTTTAGGCTCCCTAGCTAGTAGGCTATAAATTAATTAAAAGTTAGGCGCTACTAGCCCTCTTATACTTATTTAGAGCGTCCCTTATTTATTATAATTATTCTCTATTTATCTTTTAAATTAAGGAGCGAATAGAACTATTTAAATTTCTTATAGTTAAGAACCTTTATAAGACTATTAACTAGTATATTATTTATTAGTATATATACTACGCTAAATAATCCCCTAGTATATTCTTATTATAGCTATATATTTTAAATATAAACGTGCTATAGCTTAGTTAAGAGATATTCCTTTTTGCTTATTATAAGACGAATTATCTATTAGTTATTATAATAAATCTTCTAGATATTACTAAGTTTAAGAGTAATATCCCTAAATAGCTTCTAAAGAGCGATTATCTCCTTAGTAGTATATTTAAGGCTTAGAAGCTCTACTTCTATTATTAATATTATAACTATAGCTTATTAAATAGCTTCTTATTAAATTAATCCTCTAAAGAGCGAGATTATATACCCTTAAGATAACTTTTATATCTCTTTATTATCTATAAATAAAGCGTTACTTATAATTAGTAATACCTACCTACCTCCTAAGTTACTAAAGTATACTATAAGGTAATAAGTATAATATAAGTATTATATAACGTAGTTAGTAGTAGTATAGTAATAAGGAGCGGGGTTTATTAGGAATCTTAAGAGTAGGGAATATATAAAAGTAACGTTAAGTTAGATTATAATAATAGTATAGAGTATAGAGCTAATCTTCTCTTAGAAACTCTTTATCTCTAATAGTATTATTACTATTTTACTCTTTAGGAGTAGTAGGTTTAGAAGGGGGGTTATTAGCGCTCTTAAGTTAAGTAAATTAAACTTTTATATAACCTACTTAATATATTAGTTATAAGAAAGGTATATCTTTTATATAGCTTAGTTATAGATAACTCTAATTCTAAGATAGTACTTAACTAGGCCTTATTCTTTTAACTTATATACTTCCTTTAAGCTAGTAATTACCCTTTATACTACTTCTTTATTACGTTCGGAATTACGCCGCAGCCCCTTCGCAAAAAGACTATAATAAATTCACCTAGTTCGCAGGTATAATTTAGGAAATACTATATAGGTATTTTAACCTATACCCTCTACTAGTTAAGGAAAATAATATAAGAACCCTATATATTCCTACTACTCGCAAGCAAACCCTCTAAATATTATAAAGTTAGATACGCGCCGCACCGGGGCTAATTATATTAGAGCTAAACGGGCTACTAAGGCTCTTATAGCTTAGAAACGCCCTCGCTAAACCTTCTAATAAGGTGCTATAAAAGCTACTATATAAGATAACTCCTTAACCTAAAAGGTTAACCTTCTAGTAAGGTGCTAAAAGTGCTATAAACGCTATTATATAAGAGGTAACTCCTTAACTAAAGAGGTCTTTCCTAAGAGGTTCTTATAGCTAGAAGTATAAGAAGCTCTATAAGCAGGGCCTTATACCTCTCCCTCTTCCTTATCCTTATCTATAAAGTCCTAGGTATACCTATAACCTATAATAAATCCTTAACTATATTAGTACTAGACCCTATATATAAAAATACTAAGCCCGCGCGAGGTATACCCTTTAATACTAATAACGCGCAAGAGCTTACTAGAGAGTTTAGTATTAATATAATTAATAAAACCTACTCTTTTTTTAACTACTCTATTATATATAGAGAGTATATTATTAATATAGCCCTTAAGAGGGCTCTTATTAATACCCCTAGAGGGGATACTTATTATTATATTATAGCTAAGTAAGTAGACTTAGTAGTAAAAGCTAAGTAAGTTATTATATATCCTATAGAGTAGCCCTTCTTCGAGCAAGTCCTCCGCACTATTAAGGCAGAGGTAGCCTAGGCCCCTTAGGGGAATATTAGTAAGTATAGCTTATGCTAACTACTTTAATATAGAGAGAGCATTACTAATAACGGCATAGCTATAAAGATAGTAACGACTTCTATAGACGTTATACTAGCGGACGAAGCGGTAATAGAGGCAGTATTTAATAGCAGCGCGGGTAGTGCGCGAGAGGAAAAGTCGATAGTTTCGTAGTCTGCCTATACTTAAAGAATTAAAAACCACGTTATTATTAATATAAAGTTAAAGATCGTGAGGCTATAGGTACGTATAAGTATGGTTATAGTTAGGAAAGTTATAATCACGTGACCGAAGGCTATATATTATCAGGAGGCGCGGAGTTAGAAGGTCTATTGCACTTAAGTAGGTAAAATCACTATGCAGTGGCCAGAGGCCACTACTTCTTTATAGTTCTTATAAAATAGGATAAGGAAGTTATTTATATAGAAGATAATAAAGACCCTCTTTTTAGTTAACTAGAAGAGATATAGGTCTTTGCTCGTAGGTATAAAGCCTAGGCACTAACGGGTTTAGGAGAACTCCTTATACTAGAGTAGTAGTATATCCCTTAGCTTATAGAGCGCATAGCGTAGTTTAACGTACTTTCTAAGCTACTTAAAGCTATTTAGTAACTTATAAATAATTAGGTTTTTATTTAGATCCTAAGAGGCGTTTAGGAACGCGTTAATAATATCAAATTATTTAACTCGAGGTCGAATTATATAATAATTACTATTACTACCCTAAAAGTATAAGTAGCGAGAGTTACTATATAAGTCTATTCGAGGGGCGACTTCTCTTACTAATCGCCTCGAACGCAGATCCTTACTTTATACTAGTTAAGGACGTTATCCTTATTAAATTTATAGGTAAATACCTACTTTAAAGGGATTAGTTTCTTTATTATTATCTCTTAATTAGTAACGCGCTATATATCTATTTACTATAATTTACTTATCTTAACCTTAGCTACTTCTTTAAAGCGAGTTTAGAGCGCTTATAGGAGGTTTAGAAGTTCCTTTTATAAGCGTAGTAGCTTAGTAAGGTTATTAGTAGTAAGACGTTTATAGATTATTATAGTTATATAAGCGGGCTTCGCGCTATAAATAGTAATATAAATATAGCTATAGAGTATATAATACCCTATGCTAGCTTTTAAAAAGGCCTTCTACTAATTAGATATAAAAGTCTTAAAGAAGCTAGATACCTACTCCTACTCTATATAGTACTATAGTAAGAACTAGTAACTAGAGCGGGATTTGCTCTCTATTATTCCTAGTTATAAGTTATTAAGTAGTAGATTATATAGTTATTAGCTTTAATAAGTTTAGCTATAGCCCTCTTAGTTATATACCTAGTCGGACCTCTATTTAGTATTAGCTCTCTCCTCTCTATCTTAATATAGCTATACTAATAAATCTAAGAGCTTCTTATCTAAAGGTTCGTTCTTATTACTCTTACCTACTTTAGAAATATATTATAAAGCAAGGAGTAGTTTAATTATAATATAGTCTTTAATCCGTTCCCCTTTAGAATTAACTTCTCTAATAGCTTTATATCTAATATATATACTATACTTATTACTCTATTTATTAGAGCTAGGCTTTTATCTAGCTCTACTATAGGATTAGGGGATAATAGCTACTCCCTCTTCTAACCTACCTATCCCTTTAGAAGTTTTAAGATTCTTCTATTTAGAAACTTAGTTATAGGAACGAGGGTTAGTATAAGTAATTATTTAGTTATAAGTATTATCGCAGCTTTATCCCTATTTATAACGCCTAGGATCTAAAGTTTAAAGTTAACTTATAATATAAGCTCTTTAATCTCTTCTACTATCTCGCGGATAATATCTTCTAGGATAGCCTCTTTTACCTTATCCTTTATATAGAAAGTCTATTTATTAAATATAACGTTCTATATAATAATAACTAATTATAATATAGGGATCTAGACCCTATATAGGTTATAGGTATTTAGAATATATCCTACTAGGTATCTAATATATCCCTATAATACTACCTTAAAGTCTCTCTTATTAATTCCTCTCTCTTATTACCTCTTAAGGGGGTATATATAGTAGCTATAGGCGGATATATATCCCTAGTAAGGGCGAAGGTTATAGGTTAGAGTCGCTCTATTATTAGGTTATTACTAGCGAAAGTACTAGTAGAACTACTCCTCTTTAATCTATAGTAGCGAACGCTAGTTATAATACTTAAGTAGGCTTATATTATAAAGCGTCGTTACTATTAGTACTATCTTAGCTTATAGTTTTATAAGTAAGCTAGCTATAGCGAGTATCTTAATTACTTAAGTTATAACTTCCTACCTAGCCCGTTCCCCTCTACTATTTAGTTCCTTTATATATAGAGGGGTCGTTTTAATCTCTATTCCTTCTATATAGGTCTAATCCTTATATCTTATATAGCTTATAAGTAAAATTACTAACCTCTTAATATCTTATCTAAATTAACAAATAGAAAATCCCTTCTATTAAGATACCTATCGCTTAAAGGTATATAGAGCGAGTATAATATTAAGTTCGGAATTACGCCGTAGCCCCTTCGCAAAAAGACTATAATAAATCTACCTAGTTCGCAGGCATAATTTAGGAAATATTATATAGGTATTCTAACCTATACCCTCTACTAGTTAAGGAAAATAATATAGGAACCCTATATATTCCTACTACTTATAAGCAAACCCTTATATAAAGTCGGATGCGCGCTATACTAGGGCTAATTATATCGGAGCTAAACGGGCTACTAAGGCTCTTATAGCCTAGAAACGCCCTCGCTAAACCTTCTAGTAAGGTAAAAGCTATTATATAAGATAACTTCTTAACCTAAAAGGTCAACCTTCTAGTAAGGTACTAAAGGTGCTATAAAAGCTACTATATAAGATAACTCCTTAATCTAAAAAGTCGACCTTCTAGTAAGGTATTAAAGGTAAATACTATTATATAAGAGGTAACTTTTTAACTAAAGAGGTCTTTCCTAAGAGGTTCTTATAGCTAGAAGTATAAGAAGCTTTATTATTATAAGTAGGGCTTTATACCTCTCCCTCGGCCTCTGGCCACTGCATAGTGATTTTACCTGCTCAAGTGCAACAGACCTTCTAACTCCGCGCCTCCTGACAATACATAGCCTTCGGTCACGTGATCTTGCCAGGAGTTACCTCTCGTATAGTAGCGTTCACCTTTAGCACCTTGCTAGAAGGTCGACCTTTTGGGTTGAGGAGTTATCTCATATGGTAGCTTTCGCAGCACCTTGCTAGAAGGTTTAGCGAGGGCGTTATTATCTAGGCCACGAGAGCCTTAGTAGCCTATTCGGCTCTAATATAATCAGCCCTAGTATAGCGCGCGTCCGACTTTATATAGTAATATTTAGAGGGTTTGCTTGCAAGTAGTAGGAACATATAGGGTTCCTATATTATTTTCCTTAACTAGTAGAGGGTATAGGTTAAATACCTATATAGTGTTTCCCGAATTATGCCTGCGAACTAGGTGAATTTATTATAGTCTTTTTGCGAAGGGGCTGCGGCGTAATTCCGAGCTCAAAGCTCAATACCTCTCCCTCTTCCTTATTCTTATCCCTTAACTATATTAATACTAGACCTTATATATAAAAACGCTAAGCTTATATAAGGTATACCCTTTAATACTAATAATATATAAGAGCTTACTAGAGAGTTTAGTATTAATATAATTAATAAAACCTACTCTTTTTTTAACTACTCTATTATATATAGAGAGTATATTATTAATATAGCTCTTAAGAGGGCTTTTATTAATACCCCTAGAGGGGATATTTACTATTATATTATAGCTAAGTAAGTAGACTTAGTAGTAGAAGCTAGGCGGGTTATTATATACCCTATAGAGTAGCCCTTCTTTAAGCAGGTCCTCTATACTATTAAGGCAGAGGTAGCCTAGGCCCCTTAGGGCTTAAAAATTAGTAAGTACGGCTTATACTAAATAGAGAGAGCGTTACTAATAATAGCATAGCTACGAAGGCGTTAACTAACCCGATTAAATAAGAGGATAAAGATAGTAACGACTAGCGGACGAAGTAGTAATAGAGGCGGTATTAGTAGCGCGGGTAGTACGCGAGAGGATAAGTTAATAGTTTTATAGTCTATTAAATAATTAAAAACTACGTTATTATTAATATAAAGTTAAAGATCGTGAGGCTATCTAGTAGGGTATATATAAGTATAGCTATAGTTAGGAAAGGATCACGTGACCGAAGGCTATATAATATTAGGAGGCGCGGAGTTAGAAGGTCTATTGCACTTAAGCAGGTAAAATCACTATGCAGTGGCTAGAGGCCGCGAGTATAATATTGCTATAGGTCTTATTAATATATAGAAATATAAAGAGCTAACTAGTATATTTATTCTTAATAATAAGGAGCTACTAGTTCTAGTTAAAGCCTTCGGGGTAGTTAAATAGATCCCACGCGATCCTATAATAAGGGTATATTACTTTATGTTCTAATATTTATATTGAAATTACTTATTTGATATATATAACTATATAGTATTAGTACTATAAGCGCGTCGGGCCTTTAATCCTCACCCCCTAAGTAGTATATACTAGCTACTCTAGAGCCTCGGGGCTAAGGTACCTACTTTAGAGGTACTAAAGTATTATATTATTGCTCTAGTCTAATAGTAATATAAAAGAGGTATACTTATATATTATAAGCATATAGTTTATATTATTAATAATAATATTAATACTTTAGGGGATCTACTTCAGAATAGAGTATAAGGAACGAGGCTTATATTTAAGGAAGGCGAGGTTTGCTTTCCTAATAAGTTTCTTATTTATAACGCTATTCTTATAAGTTTTAAAGTAAAGCGTATAGTTATACCCTAAATACTAGTTAAGGAGTCACCTCTCGTATAGTGGCGTTCGCAGCACCTTTAGCACCTTGCTAGAAGGTCGACCTTTTGGGTTAAGAAGTCATCTCGTATAGTAGCTTTTACCTTACTAGAAGGTTTAGCGAGGGCGTTACTACGAGAGCCTTAGTAGCCTATTTAGCTCCGATATAATTAGCCCTAGTGTAGCGCGTATCTAACTTTATATAGTAATATTTAGAGGGTTTACTTATAAGTAATAGGAATATATAGGGTTCCTATATTATTTTCCTTAACTAGTAGAGGGTATAGGTTAAAATACCTATATAGTATTTCCCGAATTATACCTGCGAACTAGGTGAATTTATTATAGTCTTTTTGCGAAGGGGCTGCGGCGTAATTCCGAACTCAATACCCTAAATACTAGATACTAATTTTCTAAAGTAGCGCTTTAGAGATAATATTAATATAAAAGTTCTCTATATATCCTATATTATAAAGCATAAGGTCCTCTATATTTACACCTTTTAAGCTATTAAGAGCGTTCTTAATAATCTATATACCCTTTATAATAATTAAGTATAAAGCTATTCTAGAATTTACTTATTCTCTATTATAATATCTAATTAAGGAGGGATAATATATAAGGTCCTAAGTAGGGGGTTATAAAGATACTTAGATACTCTTTATCTAAGTTAACTATATTATCCTTAACCTTATTTAAGAGGGCTATATAGAAAGTAATTACTATTATATTTATAGGGTAGCTAGGGGCTATATTAGATTTCTTAGATAAAGCCTTATTACCCCCCTTATTATTTTAGCAGGTTTTACTCTTATAGGGTATAGTATATAGCTAGCCCTTATAAGTAAGTTCTATATAAAGATTAGTAAAGTATAGGTTATTATTTAACTAGTTATAGATCTAAGCTACTTATATATCTATTACTAATATATAAGGGCCCTTCTAGTAATATCTAGTTAAGGCAGCTTCTAAGTAGTTATAATTAATACTTAGCTATTAATAGCTCGACTTATATAGGTACTATTTACTACTAGATAAGTTACTAGTTATAGGAATACTTAATAGATTAGCCTTATTTATTAAGCTAGCTAGTATTATAAAAACCCTAGCGCTTTATTCTTATAACCTTAAGTAGAATATATCCTTATATAAGAGGTCCTCTAATATATTAGTATATTAGCTTATATTAGAGACTAGTATCCCTACCCGCTCCTATTTAAGGATATCTATAATCTCTATATTAGCTTAAGTAGGTATAAAGTAATAACTTACTACTTAAAGAAAAGTTTTTAAAGCTAGAATACTACTTACTTTAAGAAGCTTAAGCTAGGTAGCGTAGAAATAGATACCCCTAAAGTCCTTAATCTAGATATTAGGATTAATACTCCTATTTACTTTCTCTAGGACTTAGATATACTCCTCTTAAATAGTAATAAAAGTATTAGCCTTACTTAGAGTATAGTAATATTTAAGATTAATAATAAGGCTATAAAGGGTTATATCCCCTTTAGTAAGAAGTTCTATATATATAAGTATAATAATATTATAAGTAATAGTCTCTATAACTAGATAGTTAATCTATTTAAAATCTTAGTCCTCGCAGGTTTACTTAGACTCTTATATAATAAGTAAATAAAAATACTTTAGGTATTATTCCTATATACTTATAGTATTCTTATTAATTATAACTAGGGTAGCTAGAAGCTAAAGGGGTTATAATTTATTTATTATTTATATCCTAATAATAAACTTAAGAGTAGTCCTAGAAGTAATATTAGTAATAGCCTCTTCTAAAGCCTCTTAGTTAAATAGAGCGATATATTAATTATAAGCGCTCTTCTCCTATAAGTACTAGGTATTAATATCCTAGTTTTACTTAGCGATATATATATTAAGAGTTAGGGTTTTTAATAAGGTCTTACCTAGGTATAAAGATCTATTAGGGTTATCTAAGTTAATATACTTCTAGACTCTAGTAGCTTAAGCTTTAGCTTAGATTATTATATATTAAGTAGTAAAATCCTTATATATAGTTAGGCGGTATAATATAATTATAATAGTAATAGAAGATATTATAATTAAAGTTATTTAGAAATAAAAGGTTTATAATAATAGAGGATTATAGATAATAAGGAGGAAAGAAGGAATAAGAGAGAGGAAGTTTTAATAAGTACTTTTAGTAATAAAAGCCTATTTTAAAATAGTAATTAGAGGTTTAGTTAGAGCTAGGCTTATAACTATTAAGAAATATCCTATAGGGTTATATTTATAATTACTAAAGAGCTTATTCTATTATAATAAGAGTAGCTATAATATAGTTACTTATAACTATAGTTAGAGGAACGACCCCTAGAAAAAGGTCGCTCCGGAGCTAACGTTAGTCACGTGCCGCGCTAGGAACGGGCGATGCTAAAGGCATCACGACAGAATGCAAGGTTTTCTAGGAGCATGTTAGGGATAGAGATAAGCAGCATTGAATGGGAATGGGCCAAAGAAGTAAGAAGAAGGAAAATAAAAAGGGGGTAGACTAATGAACGACGTAGGTATTTATCATTGAGCCTTCACTCCGTAGCCCTGGCATTCTTTCTCGTCACTCCATCGGTCCTGATTACCAATAGGAACAGTCGAGCATGTTCTATCTCATTTGATGGGATCCGTGGACACAGGCTGTGTCCAGATAGCTTCTAACGTCTCTCTCACCTTGTAAGCAACGTTGGGGCTCAAGGCGTCCTTTTCCCCCTTCATAGCCAGTGCAGACCACGCCGTCTGGGGCAGTATGTCATCATACATCGCTGTTTGAAGCCTCAGAAAATACACGCGACAAGCTTTCCCCAGCTTGCAGGATGAGCCAGGCCAAAATTGGCCATTGAGTCGCCAGGTATTTCCGTTTCAAGTCAAGGACAGGTATGATGTGCCATACAAGTCATGCAAGGGATGCGTTCCTGTCAAAATTGAGTCTGCTTGGGCAAAGCAGCCTGTGTTTCATCGCATAGGAAGTTACAAGGCTCAGCATCTACCAATTTATGAAATACTTATAAGAAAGGTAAATCTCATTTTCGTGTACGGTTTGGGTCAGGCACTGCCGACTTAGTCTTAGAATCAGAGGAATCGTCAGGCGGGGGACGTTCGCGCTGATGTTGCCTGCCCGGGTGATAAACCCAGAAACGCGGGAACTGGGAAAGACCAATAGCACTAATACCATAGCTATGTGTGAGATATGCATTAGCAAGTGGGTTATCACGAGCCAGGATAATATCGCAGGGAAAAGGGCTTAGCGGGCTAGGTAGGGAAGTCTATAGGGGTTAGGAGATATAGGGAGGTATTAGGTAACTACTAAATAAGCCCTCTAACCCTTACCTAGTAAACTAGAGGGCTAGAGAAGAATATTTAACCTTAGCTATACCTAACTATACTAACTCTATTACTCTATATTATATCTAGTTATAATATATTTTCTCTCTTATTTATATTAATAGGGGTATAGACTATTTAGAGTAATATAATATATAATAATATAAGACCTACTTATAGGTCTACTAGGGAAATAAATATAATATTACTTTTAAGATCCCTTATTAAATAGGAGTAGCTAAATAGCTAAACCTAGGATAAGATACTTACTAAGTAGAATAATAATAAGAGTACTAATAGAGGACTAAGTAGTTAATTAATAGAGGTTAAATTAGATTAGCTTATTAAGGAGGAAGAAAAGAAGGAGTAGCTAAAGTAGAAATAGGAATATCTTAAGGCTTTAAGGGCTAGCTAACTATTAACCCTAGTAGGTAACCCTATTACTTACTAAGTAGTTATTAGTAATAAATTAAAGAAGTACTAAGGCCTCTGGCCACTGCATAGTGATTTTACCTGCTTAAGTGCAACAGACCTTCTAACTCCGCGCCTCCTAATAATACATAGCCTTCGGTCACGTGATCGTTTCCTAACTACAGCCGCACTTATACGTGCCCGTTAGTTAATAGCCTCACGGTCTTTAACTTCACGGGAAGGTCGACCTTTTAGGTTGAGGAGTTATGTTATATAGTGGCTTTTCTAGGCCACGAGAGCCTTAGTAGCCCGTTTAGCTCCGATATAATTAGCCCTAGTATAGCGCGCGTCTGACATTATATAGTAATATTTAGAGGGTTTGCTAATAAGTAGTAGGAATATATAGGGTTCTTATATTATTTTCTTTAACTAGTAGAAGGTATAAGTTAAAATACTTATATAATATTTCCTAAATTATACTTATAAACTAGGTGAATTTATTATAATCTTTTTATAAAGGGGCTGCGGCGTAATTCCGAACTTAAAGAAGTACTAATTAGAGCTTTAAGGGAAATATCTCCTAATACTTAAGTATAAAGGGGGTACCTAGATTAACTTTAATTAATTTATATTTAACCTTAACGCGCGATTTAAGATAAATAAGATTATATTAGACCTAGAAAAGGTACTATTTATTACTAGATACCTAGAGGGATTAATAGCGAAGTAGTAGACCTAATACCTCTCTATTAACTATAGTAATAAGGCAAAGGATATAATTTAAGCGATAATAAAGGTTAGTTAACTAATAGCATAGCTAATATAGGGTCTAGGACCCTTGGTATATAAACCTAGCTTAAGTAGACTTACTAGTAACTAGGATAATTATACTAGAGCTTTATTAATTACTATAAAGGGATCGAGGCAGAGAGCCCCTATTAATAACTAGAGGAGATCTAGGTAGCTAATATAATAGCTAGGCTAGACCCTAAGCTCTAGTACTATATTATAGTAAATAGATTACTAAAGTCGTAGCTTAATCTTAATACTAGGGCTAGAAACGCTAAACTTATAGTTAATATATAGATATATAACGTATAAGTAAGGGACTAGGGGGCTAATAATAAGGGATAATAACAAGAGGGCTAAACCCTTAATTAGGAGGGATATACCGAGGCCCTCGTTTTTATATGCGGGGTCTAGTGCCGACATAGTTAAGGGATAAGGATAAGGAAGAGGGAGAGGCATAAGGCCCTGCTCGTAGCAGAGCTTCTTATACTTCTAGCTAGACGAACCTCTTAGGAAAGACCTCTTTAGTTAAGGAGTTACCTCTTATATAGTAGTATTTATAGTACTTTTAGTACCTTACTAGAAGGTTAACCTTTTAAGTTAAGGAGTTATCTTATATAGTAGCTTTTACCTTACTAGAAGGTTTAGCGAGGGCGTTACTATAAGAGCCTTAGTAGCCTATTTAGCTCTAATATAATTAGCCCTAGTGCAGCGCGTATCTAACTTTATATAAGGGTTTACTTATAAGTAGTAGGAATATATAGGGTTCTTATATTATTTTCCTTAACTAGTAGAGAGTATAAGTTAAAATACCTATATAGTATTTCCCGAATTATACCTGCGAACTAGGTGAATTTGTTATAGTCTTTTTGCGAAGGGGCTGCGGCGTAATTCCGAGCTTAATAGTAATACTAATAACTACTAAGAGGATATTAAGGACTTACTATAGGATACTAGGAAGGAAATTATCTATATAGTTATAAGAGGAAAGGCTATATCGCGCTAAGTTACCTATATTATAAAAAGTATAGCTACCCCTACTATAAAAGAAAACCCTACCCTAATAAATAACTAGAGGAAAACTAGGTAGCTATATATATAGTTTAATAAGATAGTAACTAGCTAAGTTATATCGAAGTAATAATATAAGTCCGAGTTATAAGTAGCTAGAAAACTAGTATTATACTTATTAATTATAAAGTAGATAAGAATATCATAAACTAGAGGATTATAGCTAATACCTAATCAGAGGCTAATAACTTAGAACCTATTAGGGGAATATAGGTATTTAAGGGACCTAACTATAATATATAAAAGTTAGTTACTTAAATAACTAATAATATAGGTATCTAATAGATAGCTTTATATAGCTTTAGGATTAGTAATAATAATAAATATAATACTATCCTAGGGATCCCTTAGTATATAATAGAGTGCTCTAATCTTAATTAGAGGGAGTTAGGCTAGACCTTTTCCCTATATAAAAAGAGTATTTACCTTATTAGAACTATAAAAGTACTTAGGTATATTAAGAATAAAGCGAGAGTAATACTTATAGTAGTACTATAAGTTAATTATATATTAACTACTAACTATTAGGAGGATACCTAAGATTCTAAGGATATTAAAGGGATTAAATAAATATATTATTAGAGTACTAAGACTTTAAAAAAGTATTTAATATTAACCTAGTTAGAACTATACTAAAGTTTAGGACTACTAAAAGCTACTTTATTAACCTAGAGCCTAGAACTAAGCCCCTATTTAAGCTTATTTACTTACTAGCTAAAAAGGAGTTAGAGGAGTTAAGGGATTATATCTATAAAGCCCTATAGAAGGGATAGATTTACTTATTAATAAGCCTAGTAAGGATATTAATCCTATTTATCCTAAAGAAGGGAAGTAAGTTAAAGTTATATATAAATTACTAGGGGCTTAACTAAATAACTACTAAGAACTATACCCCCCTCCCTCTAATTAATAAGATCCTTAACTAGCTCTCTATAGCTAAGTATTTTACTTAGCTTAACCTTGAAGATATATACTACTAAGTAAGGATCTAGGAGAGAGATAAGTAGAAGATAGTATTTTATATATAATATAGCTATTATAAATATTATATTATATTATTTAGGCTTATTAGTATACCTACTACGAGGGGTTAGACCTAAATTTATTTAATAGGAGGTCGCTATAATACTATTTATTTAAGCTAAAGAGGAAAAGGGGAAGTTTTCTTCTCTAGTAGAGATTTCGCTAGTCTATAGGGAATAACTAGGTAAGCCCTAGGTAGTCTCTAGGTAGCTCCTTAAGGTAATAAACCTAGGTAAAAGCCTAGGTAGGCTTAACTTAGGTATAGCTTATAATACTATCCCCCCTCCTAGCTAGTCCTCCCCTAGGTATAGGCTAGGTTACTATTATGATCTATAACTAGCTTATATAAGGCTTTATATCTATTTACTATAGTAATCTCTATAATAGCCTCTATAAGCTCCTAGGTAGGCTCTATATACCCTTCCTATTTAACTAGGACCTTATGCCTCTACTCTTGCTTAATTACTTTCTATTATACTATATATATCTCCTCTATATACTACTCGAATTTGCTATTATTAGCTATAATTAGTAGTAGCTAGAGGTCTATTCTTATTTATATAAGTAAGGGGTCCTCTAGTACCCTCTAGAGGAGGTCTATATAGAACCTTAGGTAGATATTACTAGGTATATCTAACTTAATAATATATAGGCTTAGGACTCTAACTATAATATACTTATAATATAACTATAATAGCTTCTTACTAGGCCTAGGGCTCTTATAATTAGCTATTAAAAGCTAAACCTTATTACTTACTTAATATTCCTCTATAAGTATCCTATACTAGTTTATATTCTCCTTGCTATACTATTAGGTAGCTATGATACTTATTTAAATAAAGTCTACTACTTCTTATAGCCTCGTTACTAGGAGGGTAGCTACTATATCCCTAGAGGGGGCCTCCTCTATTATATTATTTACTATAGGTATAAGGTTAGTATAATACCTATATTCTAAGAAGAATAGCAAGAGCCTAGTTATATTACTAACCCTATTATAAAGTACTAGCTAGGTAGTAAATAAAAGCTACCCCTAGTTATCCTATACTTAGAGTATAAACGCTTATAGGATAGCTTATATCTCCTAGTTCTACTTCTTAATATTACTATTAGTCTATAGGTAGTATATAGTATTTAATAGCCTCCTTATATTAGTAAGGTAGTAGAATTTAGCCTAGAAGTAGCTTACCTAGTTATACCCTTAATTACTAATAATATTATATAAGAACCTATAGAACTAGAAGTAAGAAGTAAGGAACTAGTAGGTATAAGCTTCTACCTCTATAGTACTTATCTCCTCTAATATTACTAACTTACCTAGCCTATTTACTATAACCTATAAGTATTAGCTAGCGTTATCCTTTATAAGTAATAAGTTTATAATAAAGTCTATTAAGAGGTCTAAGTATAACTAGGTAGGTATTAATAGGGGCTTTAGGAAGCCCCTCTTAGCTTACCTTTAGATATATATCCCTCTATAGATATTATAGTTTCTTATAAATCTCCGCACTATTTATAATTATCCTAGCTAATAGAACTACTAGCTTATTATTTCTAGCGTGCTATTATAGCCTAGGTAAGTAATTATACTTAAGTTATAGCTCTATTAAATAATCTTTATATAGAGCTCCCCTAGTAGGTTATTATTATCCTCCTTACTAGGTACCTATAGCCTCCCCCTAAATATTAGTCTCCCCTAACTATTAATATTATACTTACTAATTTAGACCTTAGCCTTTATATCTAATAAGAAGCTCTAAAGCTAGTAAGTAACTATATAATATATAGCTTTATATATTATATCCTTCTTTATAGTTTCTAGCTATAGCGCTTATAGTTTAGAGTTATTATTAAAGACTATAATATCTAGGATATTAATATAGCCCTTCTAACTTCTCCTTACTAGGGGGCTAACTATAAGGTCCCTATAGGGGTAGGCGTAGTCTAGTATTAGCTATAAGACCCTCCCCTGCTTCTACTTATTATCCTACCCTTATAGTATATCCTACTCTCTCTAAGATAGGGTATTAAGGGCTACTACTTCCTTATTAAGGTAGTATTTAATAGTAAAATTATACTAGGATAGCTCCTCTACTTACTAGCTTTAGCGCTTTATAAGGCGCTACTTCTTTATAAAGTATTTAAGCCCCTAGTAGTTAGTTAATACCTTAAAGGTAGTTATACTATATAGCTCCGCCCTTTATATATATAAGTAAGAAAGGATTATTATTAAGAGCTCCTTATTATAAATAGGGTAGTTATATTTTATAAGTAAGAGCTTCTATAAGTAGAACGCTATAGGACGCTAGATACCCTCTAGGTTAACTTATAAGAGTACCTCTCTTAGTATAAATCTTAAATAGTTAGTTTTAATAATAATCTTATCTTCTAAGCTAAACTAGTAGAGTATTAGCTAGGTATTAAAAAGCTACTTAAGCTATAAGAAGGCTTATTTTTAATTATCTCCCTACTAGAACGTTATATTCTTCCTAGTAAGTAGTATAAGTAATCTAATAATATCCCTATATTCTAATATAAATATATTATAATAGTTTATAAACCTTAAGAAGCTCTAGACCCTTTTTAGGGAGGTAGAGGGTAACTACTTAGTAATTACCTAGAGTTTCTTAGGGTTATAGGAGAGACCCTCTCCTATTATTATAATAAACCCTATATACTTAACCCTCTTAACTAAGAACTTATACTTTATAGGATTAAGGTTTAGGCCTATATCTACTAGCCTCTAGAGGACCTCCTAGACCTTCCTCTTATAGTCTTCCCTTATTCTATTAGAGTAAATTAATATATTATTTATATAAGTAATAATAAAGTTATTAAAGAAGTCTTATAAAGTACTATTAATATATCGCTAGAAGCTAATAGGGGTATTAGTTAAGCTAAATAGGTAGACTATTTACTTAAATAACCTATATTAGGTAAATAATATAGTTCTCTCTCAATACTCCTCTACTACTCTTAACTTATAGAAAGCTATTATTATATCTAGCTTAGTATATTACTTAGTTATATTTACCTAGTATAGTATCTTAGAAATTAGTAGGAGGGGGTAGTAGTCTTTCTTAGTAATTATATTAAAGGCCCTATAAATAATATAGAAGCGAATTCCCCTACCTAGCTTCCTTAATAAGAGTATTAATACCCTAATAAGTAAGCTACTAGCTTTAATAAACCCCTTATCTAGGAGGTCTTATAGGGTCTTTTTAGTACTAGTAGCTCTTCTCTTAATATATTATAGAGGGGGCTCTAGGGAAGTAATAGCTCCCTCTTATTTAGTCCTAGTATAAGGTTAATCTAGTAGTCTATCCCTAGTTACCTAAGGGGTAGTAAGTAAACCTTATTAGGGTTAAATAGGTTAGGAAACTCCCTTAAGACCTAGCTTAGTAGATAGTATTATTAATCCTCTTTTAGTTTTAAGTTTAAGGCTTTCTTAATATTAGCTAAGCTAATAGCTTATACTAATACCTCTATAATACTCTCCTAATACTTACCTTATTATCCTACTAGGTATTAGTATATTATAGAGAACGAGGGTATATTAAGGAACCTCGTAGCCCTTATTTCTTTTATAAGGGGTATTTCTTTTTAATCTTTTAGGTATAACCTAACTTATCCTCTCCTATAGTATACTTAATAAGTTATAATATTATAAATAACCTAGCTCTACTCTATATAGGGGCGCCCTAAGAGGATATTAGGGTCTAGGCTATTAAATATATATATAAAGATATACTAGGTATAACTACTTATTTCTAAGTTAAACGCTATTATACTTAGTATATTACCTAGTAATAATCCGCTAAGTATATACCCTCTTATAGGTTAGTATCTCTTCTTAATATATAGAAAGTAGAGGTATTAAGCTAGGGAAAAGTTAATTATTATATAAGTATTACTCCTAGTATTTACTAGAGTAAAGGCTAGATATCCTCGATTTAAATAATAATAAGCTTATTATTAGCTAGTTATTCCTATTTATATTCTTCCTAACTTAATATATCCTCTTTAATAGGCTCTAGGGCCTAATTTCGCTCTAGAGTTAGTTTTTTCTTAACTTCTTATCTTCTTCTAAGGAGTTAATTACTACTTAGTAGTTATTTATAACCTTATAGTATACTAGTTCTTCCTTTAAGGTCTTTACTTTTATAACCCTAAATAGCTAGTCCTCTTTATTAGAGTAGCGCTACGTAATATAACCTCTAGCTCTATAAGTATAATAAATATAGGGGTTCCTTATACCCTTCTAAAGCTATTAATATTATACTAGGGAGGTACCTAAGGAGGACCTAGAGTTTTAGTAGTTATAGCGCCTTACCTCTTTAACTTATAAGATATATATAGCTCTAGTTATATAAGTATCCCCCTTAATATCCTTAGTAGTAGGTCTCTAGTAAGTTACTAAGTAGTTACTAGTAACTTTCTAGCGCTCTACTTTCTATATAATACTCTAGACCTTTAAGAGCTAGCTACTATAATTAGCTAGTAAGTTAATAGTAATTAGCTAATCCCTTAGCCTAGGGGTAAGGGAGGCTTCTAGAAGTAAGATCTAGACTTAACTAGGCTAGTTTATATTATTTATATTAGCTAGTATTTATTTAAATCTTAGTAGGAAGGTTACTAGGGATTTATTCTCTTTCTACTAGAGGGTTTATAATTAGGCTATAGCTTATAACTAGATATTTAAGTCCTTATATATCTAGTCTAAGTAAGCTATAAAGTCCTTAGGGTTATATTTTCCCTTACCCCCCCTAGCTCTATAGAAAGTAGAGACTACTTATTAGGCTATAATATCTAAGTAGGAGTTAATAAGGTATTATACCTCTATATCTATAATATAGAACGCCCTATTTATAATAATCTTATACCTTATTTATTATACCTAGGTAGTATATTCCTTTTACTTACTTAAAAACTTTAGGAGTAAGGGTAACAGCTTCTAGTATATTATACTAGGTATTACTAGTACCTTACTAGTAGTACTTATAGGGGTCTATATAACTATACCCTAGCTATTCCCTCGCTTAACCTCTTATAACTATTACTAGAGGGACTCTATTATTACTACTAAATTAGCTTATAATAGCTTATCTTAAGTTTTAGCTATACTACTATTAACTATCTTACTAGCTTATAAGGAGTAGTACTTAACCTATTATTATTATTATAATAATAAGTTTAAATATATAAGGGGTTAGACCTAAGTTTATTTACTAAGAGGTTACTATAATACTATTTATTTAAGCTAAAGAGGAAAAGGGGAAGTTTTCCTCTCTAGTAGAGATTTCGCTAGTCTATAGGAAATAACTAGGTAGGCCCTAGGTAGGCCCTAGGTAGCTCCTTAAGGCGGTAAACCTAGGCAGAAGCCTAGGTAGGCTTAACCTAGGCGTAGCCCGTAATACCTACTACCTTTTAAATCTTTATTAATAAGTTGCTTATAAGCCTAGTTGATATTATTTATATTATATATTTAGATAATATCTTAATTTTTACTAATAATATAGACTCCTATATAGAGGCTATAAGATAAATATTTACCTAGTTAGAAGCTAATAGCCTCTATATAAACCCTAATAAGTATAAATTTCATAAGGAGGAGATTAAATTCCTTAGGTTTATAGTCTTAGTAAATAGAGTTACTATAGAATATAAGAGAGTTTAAGTAATAGCTAAGTAGCTAGTACTTATTATAATATAAGAGATTTAGTAATTTCTAGGATTTATAGGGTTCTATAGGAGATTTATTAAGAACTACTCTAAGATTTATAGCCTACTTACTAACTAACTTATTAATATAGCTAAGGGATAGCTAGTAATAACTAGAGAGGTATTAGTTACTTTTTATTAGCTCCGCGCTTTATTTATAAAAATACTTATATTATACTACTTTAATCCTATACTCTTAATTTAAGTTAAAACTAATATATTAGACTTTATAATAGGGGTAATATTAAGCTAGTTAGAAGGGGATATATAGAGACTAGTAGTATTTATATCTTAGAGGCTTAAGGGTATATAATTATAATATAATATACTAGAGGTAGAGCTACTAGCTATTAGGGAGGTAGTAATAAGGTAGTAGTACTACTTACTTTACTCCTAGTATTATATCCGATTTATTACTAACTACCTAGGTTACTAATACCTTAATAATAAAAAGATACTTAGTAGCTACTAGACCTAGCTATTATAAGATCTACTAATATTTAACTTTAAAATTAAATACTAGCTAGGTTACTATAACCTAGCTAATAGCTTATTATAGAGGCCTAACTATACCCTAGAGGATATAGAAATTAATAAAGCTAGGGACTTACTCCTATAAGACTTCTTATAACGCTTTAATAAGATTACTATCTAGAGGGTAAGTACTAGGTAGTAATAAGGTATTTAACTATTAAATACCTTATTAAAATAATTTATACCCTCGCTCTAGGAATAAGTTAAAGAGGCCTAATAGAAAGAGCTTTTTTATATTAATAAGGAGTAAGAATAATAAGGTATAAAGTAGTTACTAGATAATACTAATACCCTAAGATATTAAGAAGAGCTATATATCCTAAATAACTACTTACTTTAAAATAAAGTCCTTAGAGCTTTTTATAATAAACTATCTAGAGGTTACTAAGGGGTTACTAAGATACTAAAGAGGATTAGAAACTCGTTTTTCTAGAATATATAGAAGAGTAATATAAAGAAATATATTAAGATATATATAATATACTAATATATGAAACTGAGATACTACCTCTTATATAATAAACTTATACCCCTACTAATACCTACCTAGCCCTTCTAATAAATATTAATTAACTTTATTATAAAACTACTACTATCTCTTATAATAATAAATAAGGCCTCTGGCTACTGCATAGTGATTTTACCTACTTAAGTGCAATAGACTTTCTGACTCCGCGCCTCCTAACAATACATAGCCTTTAGTTACGTAATCCTCTCCTAACTATAGCTATACTTATATATACCCGTTATACTAGATAGCCTTACGATCCTTAACTTTATATCGATAATAACGTAGTTTTTAATTATTTAAACTATAAAACTATTAACTTTTCCTCTTATATACTACCCGCGCTGCTAATACTACCTCTATTACTACTTTATCCGCTAGCTATACTATTATTAGTAACGCTCTCTCTATATTAAAGTAGTTAGCGCAAGCTATACTTACTAACATTCGCCTAGGCTACCTAGGCTACCTCTACCTTAGTAATATAGAGGACCTGCTTAAAGAAGGGCTATTCTATAGGGTATATAATAACCTACTAAACTTCTACTACTAAGTTTACTTACTTAGCTCTAATACTATTATACCTTATAGAGTCCCCTATAGGGGTATTAAGGTAAGCCCTCTTAAGGGCTATACTAATAATATACTCTCTATATATAGCGGAGTAGTTAATAAAGGAGCAGGTTTTATTAATTATATTAAGGCTAAATTCTCTAGCAATCCCCTCTATATTATTTATACTAAAGGGCGTGCCTTGCTTAGGCTTAGTATATTTATATATAGGGTCTAGTGCTAATATAGTTAAGGATTTATTATAGGTTAGATAAGGATAAGGATAAGGGAGAGGTATAAGGCCCTACTCGTAGTAGTAGAGCTTCTTATACTTCTAGCTATAAGAACCTCTTAGGAAAGACCTCTCTAGTTAAGGAGTTACCTCTTATATAGTAGCATTTATAATACCTTTAGCACCTTACTAGAAGGTTAACCTTTTAGGTTAAGGAGTTATCTTATATAGTAGCTTTTACCTTACTAGAAGGTTTAGTAAGGGCGTTGCTATAAGAGCCTTAGTAGCCTATTTAGCTCTAATATAATTAGCCCTAGTGCAGCGCGTATCCGACTTTATGCGAGGGTTTACTTATAAGTAGTAGGAATATATAGGGTTCTTATATTATTTTCCTTAACTAGTAGAGGGTATAGGTTAAAATATCTATATAGTATTTCCTAAATTATACCTGCGAACTAGGTGAATTTGTTATAGTCTTTTTGCGAAGGGGCTGCGGCGTAATTCTAAGCTTAATAATAATAAATAAGCTATATAATAATATTCTCATTATTATTAACTAGTCTATAAAATACTCCCTATATATCCTTACTAGGGAGTTACTTACTACTAATAAGTTAGCTACGCTACTAATTAAATATATCTTCCTTATATCTAGGCTCCTAGAAGCTATTATATCTAATTAAGGATCGCTATTTACTAGTAACTTCTAGTTTAAAGTAAACTACCTATTAGTTATTAAGAGGAAGATTAGTATTACCTTCTAACCTTAAATAGATAGCTAAATAGAATATTAGAACTAGAGTATTAAGTACTTTTTATAGACTTTCTATTATATTAACTAGGATGAATAAGTAACTTAAATTAACCTAGCCTAATTTATTTATAATAGCTCCTACTATAAGGCTACTAAGATATTACCCGCTAAACTACTAATAGGATATTCTCTATAGGGATCTAATAATATTAAACCCTAGCTAAAGGTCTTAGTCCTAGTAGTATATAATAGAGTTTATAACCTACTTACCTAGAGGTTAGCTATTACTAAACTACTCTATAAGTATAACGAAATATATAATAAGTTCTATAACTAGAGGAGGACCCCTATTATTTTTACTATAAGAGACCTCGTCTGACTCTTAATTAAAAATATTAAGTAGAGGCGGCCTTGCTATAAACTTTCTAATAAATATCTAGGCCTATTTAGGATCTAATAGGTAATTAATAGGGGATAAGTATATAAGCTATAGGTGGCCTCTGGCCACTGCATAGTGATTTTACCTGCTCAAGTGCAACAGACCTTCTAACTCCGCGCCTCCTGACAATACACAGCCTTCGGTCACGTGATCGTAACCTGATAACCTCCTAAGTTGCCGACCACCTTTCCTAACCATAGCCGCACTTATACGTGCCCGTCACACTAGATAGCCTCACGATCTTTAACTTCATATTGATAATAACGTGGTTTTTTATTATTCAATAGACTATGAAACTATTGACTTTTCCTCTCGCGCACCACCCGCGCCGCTAATACCGCCTCTATTACCGCTTCGTCCGCTAGCTATGCTGTCGTCAGCAACGCTCTCTCTAGCCCTCTTGAGGGCCATGCCAACGATGCGCTCTCTGTGTATGACGGAGTAGTTAAAGAAGGAGCGGGTTTTATCGATCGTATCGATACTAAACTCTCTAGCGAGCTCTCGCGCGTTGTTAGTATTGAAGGGCGTGCCTCGCGCGGGCTTAGCGTTTTTATATGCGGGGTCTGGTGCTGATATAGTTAAGGATTTGTTATAGGTTATAGGGATAAGGAAGAGGGAGAGGTATAAGGCCCTGCTCGTAGCAGAGCTTCTTATACTTCTAGCTATAAGAACCTCTTAGGAAAGACCTCTTTAGTTAAGGAGTTACCTCTCGTATAGTAGCGTTTACCTTGCTAGAAGGTCGACCTTTTGGGTTAAGGAGTTATCTCGTATAGTAGCTTTTACCTTTAGCACCTTGCTCGAAGGTCGACCTTTTGGGTTAAGGAGTTATCTCGTATAGTAGCTTTCGCAGCGCCTTACTAGAAGGTTTAGCGAGGGCGTTACCACGAGAGCCTTAATAGCCCGTTTAGCTCTAATATAATTAGCCCTGGTGTAGCGCGCGTCCGACTCTGTGATATTTAGAGGGTTTGCTTGCGAGTAGTAGGAACGTATAGGGTTCCTATATTATTTTCCTTAACTAGTAGAGGGTATAGGTTAAAATACCTATATAGTGTTTCCTGAATTATGCCTGCGAACTAGGTGAATTTGTTATAGTCTTTTTGCGAAGGGGCTGCGGCGTAATTCCGAGCTTAATATAAGCTATAGGTTAATAAAAAATACTAAATCTATAATATATTCGCGCTTATATAATTAGAACCCTTCTTTAGCTTAGCTATTCTACTACGAGATATCCTAAATAATAATAATAATAATATCTATATAGTAGACTATATTATTACGTATAGGGGCCCTAGATATAACTATTAGTACCTTATTAAATAGAAGGGCTATAGCGAACTAGATAATTTATAAGAGCTATAGTATAATATATCTATAGATTTATAAAATAACTATAAAGCTGAATTATAAGTAAAAATATTATAATCCCTATATAACTTAATAAGTAACTTAATAGGGGACTACTAGTAAGATATAAATAAGGTATACTAGCTAGGTATCTTAGTTTATTAGCCTAAAAGCCCCTAATAAGGTAAAAAGAGACTAGAAAAATACCTAAAGATAAGTAACTACTACCTAGAGGTTATTAGTAGCTTACTAGGGGCGCTCCTAGAAATTTTAAATCTACTAGGTGCTAGTACCCTTAGTATTATTATTATTATTATTATTATCTCCTCTTATAATAAATAAGGTAGCTAAAGCCTTATAATTCTACTTTAAGTTAGAAATATTAACTAGCTAAGTACTAGGGAAGTACTAATAGGAATTAAATAAACTTATAACTTTATTATAAGAGTTAAGTAACTCCTTAGTATATTTAGCTTATACCTCCTATACCCCTAGCTACTTCTAGGCTAGCTACTCTATTACTATATAGTAGTAGATAAGCTCCTTATACTATTTATATAATAACTTAGTTTACTTCTTAGCCTCTTTAGCAAGGCGCTACTAGTAAGTAATAGCCTCCTCTACTAGAAGGTCGACCTTTTGGGTTAAGGAGTCATCTCGTATAGTGGCTTTCATAGCACCTTTAGCACCTTACTAGAAGGTCGACCTTTTAGGTTAAGGAGTTATCTTATATAGTAGCTTTTACCTTACTAGAAGGTTTAGCGAGGGCGTTTCTAGGCCACGAGAGCCTTAGTAGCCCGTTTAGCTCTAATATAATTAGCCCCGGTATAGCGCGTATCTAACTTTATAATATTTAGAGGGTTTACTTATAAGTAGTAGGAATGTATAGGGTTCCTATATTATTTTCCTTAACTAGTAGAGAGTATAAGTTAAAATACTTATATAGTATTTCCCGAATTATACTTATAAACTAGGTAAATTTATTATAGTCTTTTTGCGAAGGGGCTACAGCGTAATTCCGAACTCAATAGCCTCCTCTAAGGTGCTTACCTAGTAATCCTCCAGTTCTATAGAAATCTCTACTTCCTTAGCCTTATACTTCTTAAGTATTATATTAGTATTATTCTTCTTAGCTTAGAGGGCTTTCTTAACTATAAGTTAAATAGCGAGGATCTCCTCCTAGATATTATTAGAAACTAATAGTAAAGCACTAAGGAAGTACTAGATAACCTACCTTATTCTTAATATACTACGCCTAAATATTAGGCTTAGAGTAGCCCTTATCTATTAGGCGCTTAAGCTTATTAGTAGCGCTTATTATATAATAAGTAGGCTATATAAAGTTAGTAGCTAAGAACTAGAAAGTAATAAGTAAAACTTATATTAATATAAGCCTTTTTATTACTTACTTTAATATAATACTTATATTTAATAGAGGTATTTAAAAATAAATAAATTAGTAACGAATTTATAACTTAGTAAGTAATTTAAAACCTAAAGCTAGTAAAATATTAGATAAGTACTAGCTAAGGACTATATACTTATTATTACTCTTAAAATATATAATTAAGCTTATAAGGAGCTTAAGCTTAATATCTATATCCTTAAGTAGCTCCTACCTTGCTTATATTAAGAGGTAATAGTAATAGGAGCACGCCTAGAGCTTACTTATCATAGGGATACTAGTAGTATCTAGTATATTAGTAGGGTAGGGGGTAGTATTAGGGGCGTTAGTAGTAGTACAAAATCTAATAATAGATTCGTTATATAATAATTAAGATAAAGTTATTAATAGGGGAGTAGGAAGCTAATAGTAAACTATTAGTAGTAATAATAGTATTATAAATCTAAAGAAGTAAGAAGGAGAGATTTTAATAAAGTAAAATTTTAAATAATATTTATATATTTTTAACTTAATAATAAAAACTAGGCTTTTATATAGCTAAAAGGAAGATAATCTCTAGATTATTATATTACTTAGCTTTAGCTAACTTTACTAAGTATAGAGAGGTATTAGATAACTACTAGATAACTACTAATAACCCCCTATATTATAATAAAAACCTTCTTTATCTCTAGAGGGAGAATATCTTTATTATACCTATAAAGGTATTAAAAATATAATAATAAGTAGAAAATATAATAATTCTAAGAGTAAACTTAAAGTAATAAAAATAAGCTTAAATAATAATATATTTTAATATAACCCCCTAAAGGAAAGAATAACCCTTATAAGAGAACTTAGTTATAACTATCTAGATAACTACTAGGTAGTCCTAGACTTATTTAATAAAGCTATAAGAGTGGTTAGAATATAAATATACCTTATTATTAATATATTACTCCTCTAAGCTATAAAATCCCTTAATACCTAGGTATAAGAGCTATAAGAGTAGCTAGGGTAGAGGATAAGTACCCTACTATTAGTTACTTACTCCTCTAAGCTACCTAGCTATTTAAAAAAGAGTTATATAACTAGAATAAGGGATATTAAATTCTAGACTTATAAAAACTAAAAGTTATAAGATCTTATAAAGAAGTATAAAATACTCTCTAAGTAATTATTAAGTAAACTAATCTAAGGGTAAATTAGTTTAGAGGAGGGGGATTATATTATAAGCTAGGATAATATTATAGGGAAAAGGGCTTAATAAGCTAAATAGGGAAGTCTATAGGAGTTAGGAGATATAGGGAGGTACTAGGTAACTACTAGATAAACCCTCTAGCTCTTATTTAGTAGATTAAAGGGCTAGAGAAGAATATTTAACCTTAGCTATACCTAACTATACTAACTCTATTACTCTGCACCGCACCTGGTTATAATATAGGTATATGAAGAAGTTATTATATACTAGTTTTGCGTTAATGTGAATCTACTTCAGGGCTATTAGGAAACGGCAACTATTTTATAAGAGTTGTGGCTTTTCTCTCTCAGAAATGGGCGTAAACCGTGTTTTGGATGCTTCGGAGAGGTTCCCAATATAAAAACGCGCCGTAAAGGCTATATTTAAATCATAGTGTGGCCGAGACCGCCAAGGTGGATGGACAATTTACTATCCAACTCACCGTCCAACTGATTTCTCAACACTTCTCTTGCTTGTCATTCAAGAAAATTCATTGGATGGGCCGTTGATTTTTGAAATCTTTCTCCTTTCACTCTATCGGTACAAGCGTCGAGAAGCCATAGACACTTCCAATAATATCCGAATATATAGCACTCCTTACCGCCTTCCGCGGTGGAGGATGTTGCGGCAACAGTGCGCAATACAACCGATCATGTCGTGATGCCTTCAGCATTGCCCGTTCCTAGCGTAGCACGTGACTAACGTTAGCTCTAGAGCAACCTTATTCCGGGGGTCGTTCCTCTAACTATAGTTATAAGTAACTACGTTATAGCTACTCTTATTATAATAGAATAAGCTCTTTAGTAATTATAAATATAACCCTATAGGATATTTCTTAATAGTTATAAGCCTAGCTCTAACTAGACCTCTAATTACTATTTTAAAATAAGCTTTTACTAATAAAAGTACTTATTAAAACTTCCTCTCTCCTATTCCTTTCCCTCCTTATTATATATTATCCTCTATTATTATAAACCCTCTATTTCTAAATAACCTTAACTATAATATCTTCTATTATAGCTATTATAATATTATACTAGCTAATTATATATAGGGACTTCGCTACTTAGTATATTATAATCTAAGCTAAAGCCTAAGCTACTAGAATCTAGAAGTATATTAACCTAGATAACCCTAAGGGATTTTTATACCTAGGTAAGATTTTATTAGAAACTCTAACTCTTAACTTATATATTACTAAATAAAACTAGGATATTAATACTTAATACCTATAAGAGAAGAGCGCTTATAATTAATATATCGCTCTACTTAACTAAGAGGCTCTAGAAGAGGCTACTTTTAATACTATATCTAGGATTACTCCTAAGTCTACTACTAAGATATAGATAAATAAATCGCACCCCCTTTAGCTTCTAACTACCCTAGTTATAATTAATAAGAATACTATAGGTATATAGGAATAGTATCTAAAGCACTTTTATTTGCTCGCTATATAAGAATCTAAGCAAACCTATAAGGATTAGGAGTTTAAATAGATTAACTATCTAGTTATAGAGACTATTACTTATAATATTATTATACCTATATATATAGAACTTCTCGCTAAAGGGGATATAACCCTATATAGCCTTATTATTAATCTTAAATATTACTACGCTCTAAGTAAAGCTAGTATCCTTATTACTATTTAAAAAGAGTATATCTAAGTCCTAGAAAAAGCGAATAGGAGTATTAATCCTAATACCTAGATTAAGGACTTTAGGGGCGTCTATCTCCGCACTACCTAGCTTAAGCTTCTTAAAGTAAGTAATACCCTCGCTTTAAAAACTTTTCTTTAAGTAATAAGTTATTACTTTATACTTACTTAGGCTAATATAGAAATTATAGATATTCTTAAATAGGAGCGAGCAGGGATACTAGTTTCTAATATAAGCTAATATACTAATATATTTAAGGACCTCTTATATAAAGATATACTCTACTCGAGGTTATAAGAATAAAGCATAGGGGTCTTTATAACGCTAGCTAGCTATATAGATAAAGCTAACCTATTAAGCGTTCTTATAACTAGTAATATATTTAGTAGTAAATAGTGCTTATATAGGTTAAGCTATTAATAGCTAAGTATTAATTATAACTACTTAGAAGCTACTTTAACTAGATATTACTAGAAGGGCCCCTATATATTAGTAATAGATATATAAGTAGCTTAGATCTATAACTAGTTAAATAGTAACCTACGCTTTGCTAATCTTTATAAGGAACTTAATTATAAGGGCTAGCTATATACTATACCCTATAAGGGTAAAAACTACTAAAATAATAAGGGGGGTAATAAGGGTTTATCTAAGAAATCTAATATAGCCCTAAGCTACCCTACTAATATAGTAATAGTTACTTTCTATATAGCCCTCTTAAATAAGGTTAGGGATAATATAGTTAACTTAGATAGAGAGTACCTAAGTATCTTTATAACCCCCTACTTAAGACCCTACGTATTATATAAGTCTATAGTCCTAGATAACTATAGAGGAATATACCTTATAAATAATAAGTCCCTACTTATCCCCTCCTTAATTAGGTATTATAAAAGAGAATAGGTTAATTCTAAAATAGCTTTATACTTATTATAAAAAGTATATAGATTATTAAGAACGCTCTTAATAGCTTAAAAGGTATAAATATAGAGGACCTTACGCTCTATAATATAGGATATATAGAGAACTTTTATATTAATATTATCTCTAAAGTATTACTTTAAAAGATAGGTATCTAGTATTTAGGGTATAACTATACGCTTTACTTTAAAACCTATAAGAATAGCGTTATAGTTAAGAAACTTATTAAGAAGGTAAACCTCGCCTTCTTTAAATATAAGCCTCGTTCCTTATACTCTATTCCTAAGCGGATTCCCTAAAGTATTAATACTATTATTAACGATATAAACTATATACTTATAATATATAAGTATACCTCTTTTATACTACTACTAGACTAGAGTAATAATATAATACTTTAGTACCTTAGAAGTAGGCACCTTAGCCCTGAGGCTCTAGAGTAGCTAGTATATACTACTCGGGGGGTGAGGATTAAAAGCCTAATATACCTATAGTACTAATACTATATAGTTATATATACTAAATAGGTGATTTTGAGATAAATATTAGAAGATAAAGTAATACGCCCTTACTATAGAATCGCATAGGATCTCTTTAACTACCCCGAAGGCTTTAACTAGAACTAATAGCTCCTTATTATTAAGGATAAGTATATTAGTTAACTCTTTATATTTCTATATATTAATAAGACCTATAGTAGCGTTATACTCGCTCTATATACCTTTAAGTAATAAGTATATTAATAGAAGGGACTTTCTATTTATAAGATTAGATAAGACGTCGAGAGGTTAGTAATTTTACTTATAAGCTATATAGGATATAAGGATTAGACTTATATAGAAGGAATAGAGGTTAAAATAACCCCTCTATATATAAAGGAACTAAATAGTAGAGGGGAACGGGCTAGTTAGGAAGTTATAACTCGAATAATTAAGATACTTAGTATAGCTAGCTTACCTATAAAACTATAAGCTAAGATAGTACTAGTAATAATAACGCTTTATAATATAAGCCTACTTAAATATTATAATTAGCGTTTACTACTATAGATTAAAGAGGAATAGTTCCGCTAGTACTTTCGCTAGTAGTAACCTAATAATAGAGCAGCTCTAACTCGCAACTTTTACTCTTACTAGGGATATATATATACCTATAGCTACTATATATACCCCCTTAAGAGGGAATAAGAGAGAGGAATTAATAAGAGAGACTTTAAGTTAGTACTATAGGGATATATTAGATACCTAGTAGGATATATTCTAAACGCCTATAACCTATATAGGGTCTAGATCCCTATATTATAAATAATTATTATTATATAGAACGTGACGTTTAATAAACGGACTTTCTATATAAAGGATAAGATAAAAGAGGCTATTCTAGAAGATATTATCTATAAGATAGTAAAAGAGATTAAAAAGCCTATATTATAAGTCGACTTTAAACTTTAGATCCTAGGCGTTATAAATAAAGATAAAGCTATATTAATACTTATAACTAAATAGTTACTTATACTAACCCTTATTCCTATAACTAAGTCTCTAAATAGAAGAATCCTAAAACTTCTAAAGGGATAGGTAGGTTAGAAGGGGGGGTAGTTATTATCCCCTAATCCTATACTAGAGCTAAATAAAAGCCTAGCCCTAATAAATAGAGTAGTAGGTATAGCATATATACTAGAAACGAACTATATATATAACGCTATTAGGGAAGTCGATCCTAAAGGGGAATAGATCGAGGACTATATTATAGTTAAACTACTCCCTATTTTATAATATATTTCTAAAGTAAATAAGAGTAATAAGAATAAACCTTTAGATAGTAAGCCCTTAAATCTATTAGTATAGCTATACTAGGATAGAGAGGAGAGGGATAATACTAAATAGAGGTCTAACTAGGTATATAACTAGGAGGGCTATAGCTAAACTTATTAAAGCTAATAACTATATTATCTACTACCTAGTAACTTATAACTAGGAATAGCGGAAAGCGAATCCTGCTCTAGTTACTAGTTTTTACTCTAATACTATATAGAGTAGGAGCGGGTATCTAGCTTCTTTAAGACTTTTATACCTAATTAGTAGAAGGCCTTTTTAGAAGCTAATATAGGGTACTATACGCTCTATAGCTATATTTATATTACTATCTATAGCGTAAAACCTGCTTATATAACTACGATAATCCGTAAACGTCTTACTATTAATAACCTTATTAAGCTACCCTACTTATAAAAGGAACTTTTAAACCTCCTATAGGTACTCTAAACTTGCTTTAAAGAAGTAGCTAAGGTTAAGATAGGTAAATTATAGTAGATAGATACGTAGCGCGTTATTAATTAAGAGATAATAATAAAGAGACTAATCCCTTTAAAGTAGGTATTTACTTATAAATTTAATAAGGATAATATCCTTAACTAGTATAAAATAAGGATCTATATTCGAGGTAATTAGTAAGAGAAGTCACCCTTTAAATAGACTTATATAGCAACCCTCGCTACTTATACCTTTAGGGTAGTAATAGTAATTACTATATAATTCAACCTCGAAGTTAAATAATTTAACATTATTAATATATTCCTAAACGCCTCTTAGGATCTAAACGAAGACCTAATTATTTATAAGTTACTAGATAGCTTTAAGTAGCCTAGGAAATACGTTAAACTACGCTATATACTCTATAGGCTAAGCGATACGCTACTACTCTAATATAAGGAGTTCTCCTTAACCCTTTAGTATTTAGGCCTTATACTTACGAGCAAAGACCTATATCTCTTCTAGTTAACTAAGAAGAGGGTCCTTATTATCTTTTATATAGATAACTTCCTTATCCTATTTTATAAGAACTATAAAGAAGTAATATAAAAAGTAATTACTAGCCTAAAGGAAGTATATAAGTTAAAAGAGTAAAGCCTAGTTAAATACTATCTTAGAATTAGAGTTATCTATAACTAAGCTATGCGAAAGATATACCTTTCTTATAACTAATATATTAAGTAGGTTATAAAGAAGTTTAATTTACTTAACTTAAGAGTATTAATAACCCCCCTTCTAAATATATTACTCCTAAAGAGTAAAATAGTAATAACGCTATTAGAAGTAAAGAGTTTCTAAGAGAAGATTAGCTCTATACTTTATATTACTATTATAATCTAACCTAATATCGCTTTTATATATTCTTTATTCTTAAGATTCCTAATAAATCCCGCTCCCTATTACTATACTACTACTAACTAGGTTATATAGTACCTATATTATACTTATTACCTTATAATACGCTTTAGTAACTTAGGGGGTAGATAGGTATTACTAATTATAAGTAATACTTTATTTATAAATAATAAGGAGATATAGAAGTTATCTTAAGGGTATATAATCTCGCTCTTTAGAGGACTAATTTAATAGAAAGCTACTTAATAAGCTATAGTTATAATATTAATAATAGAAGCAGAGCTTCTAAGCCTTAAATATATAGCTAAAGAGACTATTACTCTTTAGAGGCTATTTTAGGATATCGCTCTTAAACTTAGCGATATCTAGAAGATTTACTATAATAACTAATAAATAATTCGTCTTATAATAGGTAAAAAGGAATAAATCTTAACTAAGCTATAGTATATTAATATTTAGAATATATAGCTATAATAAGAATATACTAGAGGATTATTTAGCGTAGTATATATATTAATAAATAATATACTAGCTTATTATCTTATAAAGGTTCTTAATTATAAGAAATTTCAAAAGTTCTATTCGCTCTTTAATCTAAAGGATATATAAAGAATAATTATAATAAATAAGGGATACTCTAGATAAGTATAGGAGGGCTAGTAGCGCCTAATTCTTAATTAATTTATAGCCTACTAGCTAGGGAGCTTAAAGTCGCTTCTATAAGAATAAAAGAATATAATATACCCTAAAGGGCTACCTTAAAACGCTAATTTTCTACTACCTAACCTCAGAGGATTTACTTATACTAATCTATTAGGATATTATATAAAGGTAGTAATACCTCTAGTAAATATATACTAATAAGACTATTAACTATATAGTATATTATAATAGCTATATTACTAGTAGGTAGATAAGGTGCGGGTATACCTATACTAACTACTAGGGTTTTAAATAAAACTAGGGTAGGAGATAGAGCGATAACGCTATATATACTAGAACTACCTATTACTATAGAAGCCCTGCCTAAACCCTTATTATTACTACCCTTTTTTACTACTTTAATCTCCTCTTTCTAAGTAGTAATAGCCTCGTAGAGCGTAGCTCTCTAATAAGTAAGGGTCTATATATTATATTAGAAGATAGTTATAGAAATAAAGCGCATATAGAACCTTACTTTTCTAACTACTAGGTTATCTAAAGTCTTAGCTTTAGTATATTAGCAGGCTATAATAGTAATAGGGGCGCTTATCTATTAATAAGGTACCTTACCCTTATAATAATAATTATACTTACTTACTATACTAAGTAAGTACTTTCTATCTAATAAGCCTAAGAGCTTACTTAAAATATATTAAAAGTAGTACTTATTAAATAAGGGTACTTACTCTACTTTTATACCTCTACTAAGGGGAGGAGAGCTAAGAGGGGGCTTTAAACTACCCTCGCTAGTACCCTCCTCCTTATCTATCTCCTTAAGAATTATAATAATAATAAGGTTAGTAACGTTCTAATATATAGTTATAATAATAAAGGGATTATAACTTACTAGGAGCTATCCTCTTAAACTACTTAGGGGAGTAACCCTAGGGCTTCTTAAGCTATAAACCCTTATTTTTAGAGCTACTCCCTATAGGTTACTTCTACTTCCTTCTATTTATTATATAATATATTAGTATATTATATATTAATAATAAAAAGGAATAATATATATATAACCTTATTATTACTCTCTAGGGGAGGAGGGCGCGCCCCTCTACCCCTAGCTTTACTCTTATTTTTAGTAGCGCGCGCCTTCTTAAAGGCTATAGCCTAACTAATCTTCTTTTTAAGAGGTATTTATAAATATATTAGTATATTATAATAGTTTTAAGATCGTTACGCGTTATAAGTATATATACGCGTATATAATAAAGTTATTATTAGGACTAAAGTTAGGTATATATATAGTTATTATATTATATATAGGGAAGAGTTAAGAAGGTAGGAGGGTAGCTAGGTTATTTTATTTAGAATTAATATAATAATAGCTACCCTACCCAAGCTAATAAGAGATAATAGATTCTACTACTATTTATAAGAGTTAGTAAATAAAGGGTATTATAATAATAATAGTAATAGTTATAAAAATAGAAAACTACGACTATTTACGCTTTACCTATACCTAATATAAATAACTTTACTTTATTATCTCTTTTATTAATAGGCTTATTAATAGGTTATTTATTAATATACTACTTTATATTTAAGTATTTCAAGGGATACTATATAGTTAGGCGCTTTTCTAGCTATAGCTATATCTAGGGGGGTATATTATAATACCTTTAGTATCGCCCGTTCCTAATATAGCATATAACTAATATTAGCTCCGGAGTAACCTTATTCCGGGGGTCGTTCTTCCGACCGTGGTTATAAGCGACCACGTTATAGCTACTCTCGTTATAATAGATCAAGCTCTTTAGTAACTATAAATATGGCCCTATAGGACGTTTCTCAACAGATCACTAAGACAAGGAAGCACCGTCATTTCATCAGTCCTCCACCTCCAACGCCAATGAACCTTCTAGACTACTGGATTCTCCTGGGAGTGCGGTGTTCCGGTACAGACTAGACGACCTCGGCGACAGAATGAGCAAGACGTTGAGTGTCATCAGTCAGGATCCGTCCGTTCAAGCCTGGTGTTTTGCAAAGATTGGTTTGATCGATTACCAGAAGCCCATAAGTGGTATAGTCACAATAAACCCTCGTGGATATAGAAGCCAGGCATATTGCTATAAGGAGACTTACTGGTCTGTTAATGATAATAGGTATATCGAGGAGCATTAGCCCTCGACCGACATGTCACATACGGTGCGGTGCGGAGTAATAGAGTCAGTATAGTTAAGTATAGCTAAGGTTAAATATTCTTCTCTAGCCCTCTAGTTTACTAAGTAAGGGCTAGAGGGCTTATCTAATAGCTACCTAATACCTCCCTATATCTCCTAACTCCTATAGACTTCTTTACTTAGCTTACTAAGCCCTTTTCCCTATAATATTATCCTAGCTTATAATATAATCCCCCCTTTCTAAACTAGTCTACCCTTAGACTAATTTACTTAATAATTATTTAGAGGGTATTTAATACCTCTTTATAAGACTTTATAACTTTTAGTTTCTATAGGTTTAGAATTTAATATCTCTTATTCTAGTTATATAACTCCTCCTTAGATAGCTAAGTAGCTTAGAAGAGTAGTTAACTAGTAATAAGGTACCTATCCTCTACCTTAGATACTCTTATAGCTCTTATACCTAGGTATTAAGGGACTTTATAGCTTAGAGGAGTAATAAGCTAGTAATAAGGCTAATCCCTTTACTCTAACTACTCTTATAGCTTTATTTAATAGGTCTAGAACTACCTAGTAATTATCTAAATAGTTATAGCTAAGCCCCCTTATAAGGGTTACTCCTTCTTTTATAGGGTTATATTAAAATATATTATTATTTAGGCTTATTTTTATTACTTTAAATTTACCCTCTATATTATTATATTTTCTACTTATTATTATATTTTTAGCCCCTTTATAAGTTAGATAAGGGTATTCTCCCTCTAGGGATAAAGAAGGCTTTTATTATAATATAGGGGCTACTAGTTATTATCTAGTAGCTACCTAGTACCTCCCTATATATAGTAAAGTTAAATAACGTTAAATAATATAATATTCTAGAGATTATCCTCCTTTTAGCTATATAAAAAGCTAGATTTAATATTAAGTTAAAAATATATAAATATCTCTTAAAATTTTACCCTATTAAAATCTCTCTTTCTTACTTCTTTAGATTTATAATACTACTACTACTACTAATAATAACTTATTATTAGCCTCTTACTCCCCTATTAATAACTTTATCTTAATTATTATATAATAAATTTATTATTATATTATTCTCTACTACTAACGCTACTAATACTATTAGTAAAGCTCCCCTCCTTACTATAGGTATACTCTAGGGGTGCTCTTACTACTAGTACCTCCTAGCTATAGCGAAGTAGGAGCCCCCTAAGGAGGATCTCCCTAATATTAAGCTCCTTATAAGCTTAATTCTCTATCTTAAGAGTAATTATAAGCTCCTAGTTCTTATCTAGTACTTATCTAATACTTTACTAGTTTTAAGTTTTAAATTTATTATTAATTTATTTATTTCTTAAATACCTCTACTAAATATAAGCGTTATATTAAGATAAGTAATAGTAAGGCTTATATTATTATAAGTTTTATTTAATATTTTCTATTTCTTATCTATTAACTTATTATAAGCTACTTATTATATAATAAGCGCTACTAATAAGATTAAATACCTTATAAATAAAGCTAGTTCTATACCTAACCTTTAGGCATAGTATACTAAGAATAAGGTAGGTCCCTAGTACCTTCCTTCCTAGTACTTTACTACTAGTATCTAATTATATTTAGGAGGAGATCCTCTCTACCTAGCTTATAGTTAAAAAAGCCCTCTAAGTTAAGAAGAATAAGGCTATTATAATACCTAAAAAGCATAAGGCTAAAGAAGCTAAGATCTCTATAGAGATAGAGAACTACTAGGTAGTTATTTTAGAGGATATAGCTAGGTATTAGTAATACCTTACTAAAAAGGCTAAGAAGTAAACTAAGTTATTATATAAATAGCACGAGGAGCTCTATTACTACTACTTAGAGATAGAGTAGCTAGTTAATAAGTAACTAGAGGTATAGGATATATAAGCTAAGTATACTAAGGAGGTAAATAAGGCTTATAATAAGGTAGTAGGTCGACCTAATCTCTACTAGTACCTTATTAATACTCCTCTAGTTAGTATTTCTAACTTAAAGTAGTATTACGAGGTTTTAATTACTCTATCTATTACCCTATTTATCTATTTAAGAGATAATAATATTAAAGGGGATATAACTCATCCTAATAAGGAGAGTACTAGCGCTTAGTAAATATTAAATCTTTAGGAGCGCCCCTAGTAAGCTACTAATAACCTCTAGGTAATATAGTATTACTTTTAGGCGTTTTTCTAGTCTCTTTTCGCCTTATTAGGGACTTTTAAGCTAGTAAATTAAAATACTTAGCTAATATACCCTATTTCTACCTAACTACTAGTTACCTATTAAGTTATTTATTAAATTATATAGTGTAAGGAACAATAGCGGGTGCAGGATGCAGAGCTAACGCTATCGGCAAAACATCGGCAAAACATCGGCGAATTAGCGGTGAACATACACCCCCTTAAGAAAACTCTGCAAGCCAGAGACTTAGAAGGTTAAGCAATAGTCCAATACAACTACGCATACCTACGTTTTAGCATTCTAGCCTTTCCTGGTTAGGCCTATAGCCATACTCTTACATATAGTAATTATAATGCTTTTACTTATAATTAAGCTTTATAATTGTTTTATAAGTCTATTAATACGTTATATTATAGCTCCTATAAATTATCTAGTTTACTATAGCCCTTCTATTTAAGAAGGTACTAATAGTTATATCTAGGGCTCCTATAGGTAATAATATAGTCTACTATATAGATATTATCGTCGTTATTAATTAGAATATCTTATAGTAAAACGGCTAAGCTAAAAAAGAGTTCTAATTACATAGTATAAAAATATTATAAGTTTAGTACTTTTTATTAATCTATAGCTTATATACTTATCCTCTATTAATTACCCGTTAGATTTTAAATAGGCCTAGGTATTTATTAGAAAGTTTATAAGAGGGCTACCTCTACTTAATATTTTTTATTAAAAGTAATATAAGATCTCCTATAGTAAAAATAATAGGGGTCCTCCTTTAATTATAGAACTTATTATATATTTTATTATATTTCTAAAGTAAGTTAGTAATAGCTAACCTCTAGGTAAGTAAGCTATTAACTCTCTTATATATAACTAGAACTAAACCCTTTACTTAGGGTTTAATATTATTAGGTCTACGAGGGGAATATCCTATTAGTAGCTTAGTAGGTAACGTCTTAGTAGCTTTATAGTAGGAGTTATTATAAATAAATTAGGCTAGGTTAAGCCACGTTACCTAGTCGTCCTAGTTAATATTATAGAAAGTCCTTAAAAAGTATTTAATACTCTAGTTCTAGCGTTCTATTTAGCTATTAGTTTAGGGATAAAAAGCAGTAGTAATCTTCCTCTTGATAACTAGCAGGTAGTATACTTTAGACTAGAAGTTATTAGTAAATAGCGATCCCTAATTAGATATAATAGCTTCTAGGAGCTTAAATATAAGGAAGATATATTTAGTTAGTAGCATAGCTAACCTATTAGTAATAAGTAACTCCCTAGTAGGGATATATAAGGAGTATTTTATAAACTAGTTAATAATAATAAGAATACTATTATATAGCTTATGTATTATTATTAGAGATAGTAGTAGTTTTATAATAAAGTTAATTAATATCTATTAGAAGGGCTAGCTAGGTACTAGTAGGGGTATAAGTTCACTATATAAGAAGTAGTATCTTAATTTTATATATTAGTACGTTATATATATCTTAATATATTCCTTTATATTAGTTTTCTATATATTCTAAAAAAATAATTTCCTAATCCTCTTTAGTATCTAAATAACCCCTTAGTAACCTCTAGATAGTTTATTATAAAAAGCTCTAAGGACTTTATTTTAAAGTAGGTAGTTATCTAGGATATATAGCCCTTCCTAGTATCGTAGGGTATTAGTATTATCTAGTAACTACTTTATACCTCGCTATTCCTACTCCTTATTAATATAAAAGGGGTCCTTCTATTAGGCTTTCTTAACTTATTCCTAGAGCGAGGGTATAAGTTATTCTAATAAGGTATTTAGTAGTTAGGTACCTTATTACTACTTAGTACTTACCCTCTAGATAGTAGTTTAATTAAAGCGTTATAAAAATTCCTATAGGAGTAAGTCCCTAGCTTTATTAATTTCTATATCCTCTAGGGTATAGTTAAGCCTCTATAATAAGCTATTAGCTAGGTTATAGTAACCTAGCTAGTATTTAATTTTAAAGTTAAATATTAATAAGTCCTATAATAGCTAAGCCTAGTAGCTACTAAGCGTCTTTTTATTAGCGAGGTTTTAATAACCTAGGTAGTTAGTAATAAATTAGATATAATACTAAGAGTAAAGCAAGTAGTACTACTACCTTACTACTACCTCTCTAATAGCTAGTAGTTCTACCTCTAGCGTGCTATATTATAATTATACGCCCTTAAGCTTCTAAGATATAAATACTACTAGTCTCTATATATCCCCCTCTTACTAGCTTAGTATTACCCCTATTATAAAGTATAATATATTAGTTTTAACTTAAATTAGAAGTATAAGATTAAAGTAATATAATATAAATACTTTTATAAACGAAGCGTAGAGCTAATAAAAAGTAACTAATACCTCCCTAGTTATTACTAGCTATCCCTTAGCTATATTAGTAAGTTAGTTAATAAGTAGGCTATAAATCTTAGAGTAGTTCTTAATAAATCTCCTATAGAACCCTATAAATCCTAGAAATTACTAAATCTCTCGTATTATAATAGATACTAGCTACTTAGCTATTACCTAGACCCTCTTATATTTTATAATAACTCTATTTACTAAGACTATAAACCTAAGGAATCTAATCTTATCCTTATGAAATTTATACTTATTAGGGTTTGTATAGAGGTTATTAGCTTCTAACTAGGTAAGTATCTATCTTATAGCTTCTATATAGGAGTCTATATTATTAATAAAAATCAAAATATTATCTAAATATATAATATAAATAATATTAACTAGGCCTATAAGTAACTTATTAATAAACGTCTAGAAGGTAGTAGGTATATTAATAAGCCCGAATAGTATAACGTAATATTTATAATAGCTATATTATATATAGAATACTATTTTCTACTTATCTCCCTCCTAGATCCTTACTTAGTAGTATATATCCTTAAGGTTAAGCTTAGTAAAGTACTTAGCTCTAGAGAGCTAGTGGAGGATCTTATTAATTAGAGGGAGGGGGGTATAGTTCTTAGTAATTACCTAGTTAAGCCCCTAGTAGTTTATATATAACCTTAGCTCTTGGGAAAGACCTCTTTAGTTAAGGAGTCACCTCTCGTATAGTAGCGTTCACCTTGCTGGAAGGTCGACCTTTTGGGTTAAGGAGTTATCTCGTATAGTAGCTTTTCTAGGCCACGAGAGCCTTAGTAGCCCGTTCGGCTCTGATATAATTAGCCCTAGTGCGGCGCGCGTCCGACTTTATATAGTAATATTTAGAGGGTTTACTTGCGAGTAGTAGGAACGTATAGGGTTCCTATATTATTTTCCTTAACTAGTAGAGGGTATAGGTTAGAATACCTATATAGTATTTCCTAAATTATACTTTCGAACTAGGTAAATTTGTTATAGTCTTTTTGCAAAGGGGCTGCGGCGTAATTCCGAGCTTAGTATATAACCTTAGCTTACCTCCTTTCTTTAAGATAAATAAGATTAGCGCTTTTACTAGGCTTATTAATAAGTTAATCTATCCTTTTTATAAGGCTTTATAGATATAATCCCTTAACTCTTCTAACTCCTTTTTATCTAATAAGTAAATAAGCTTAAATAGGGGCTTAGTTCTAAGCTTTAAGTTAATAAAGTAGCTCGTAATAGTCCTAAACTCTAGTATAGTTCTTATTAAGTTAATATTAAATACCTTCTTAAAGTCCTAGTACTCTAGTAGGATATTTATTTTAATCCTCTTCGTATCCTTAGGGTCTTAGGTATCCTCCTAGTAGTTAGTAGTTAATATATAGTTAATTTATAATACCCCTATAAGTACTACTCTTACTTTATTCTTAATATACCTAAGTTCTTTTATAGTTATAATAAGGTAAATACTCTTCTTATATAAGGGAAAGGTCTAGTCTAACTCCCTCTAGTTAAGGTTAGGGTACTCTATTATATACTAAGAGATCCCTAGGATAGTATTATAACTATTACTATTACTAATCTTAAAATTATATAAAGCTATCTACTAGATACCTATACTATTAGTTATTTAGGTTACTAACTTCTATACGCTATAGTTAGGTCCCTTAGATACTTATATTCCCCTAATAGGTACTGACTTATTAGCCTCTAGTTAGGTATTAGTTATAATCCTCTAGTTTATAATATTCTTATTAGCTCTATAATTAGTAAGTATAGTACTAGTCTTCTAGCTACCTGCAACTTAGACCTATATCATTGCTTTAATATAATATAGCTAGTTACTACTTTATTAAACTGCACGTATTATTACCTAGTCCTCCTCTAGTTATTTACTAGGGTAGGGTTTCCCTTTATAGCAGGGGTAGCTATACTTCTTATAGTATAGGTACCTTAGCGTAATATAGCCCCTTTTCTTATAACTATAGCAGATAATCTCCTTCCTAGTATCCTAGTCCTTAATATCCTCCTAGTAGGTATTAGTATTACTATAGTCTAAGTAAGTTTACCCTTTTAAAGCCTCGGTTTATCCCTCTAGATTAGTAGATTAGCCCTCTAATTATTATTCCTTATTATTAGTCCCCTAGTCCCTTACTAGTGCCTTATATATCTATATATTAACTATAAGTTTAGTATTTCTAGCCTTAGTATTAAGGTTAAGCTGCGATTTTAATAACTTACTTACTATAATATAATATTAGAGCTTAGGGTCTAGCCTAGCTACTACGTTAGCTACCTAGATCTCCTCTAGTTATTAGTAAGGGCTCTCTACCTTAATCCTTTTATAGTAATTAATAAAGCTCTAGTATAACTATCCTAGTTACTAGTAGGCTTATTTAAGCTAGGTTTATATACTAAGGGTCCTAGACCCTATATTAGCTATACTATTAGCTAACTAATCCTTTATTACTACCTAGGTAATATCCTTCGCCTTATTACTATAATTAATAGAGAGGTATAAGGTTTATTACTTTACTACTAATCCCTCTAAGTACCTAGTAGTAAATAGCACCCTTTTAAGGTCTAATATAATCTTATTTATCTTAGACCGCGCGTTAAGATTAAATATAAATTAATTAAAGTTAGTTTAGGTACCCCTTTTATACTTAAGTATTAGAAGATACTTTCCCTAGAGCTCTAATTAGTACTTCTTTAATTCACTACTAATAACTACTTAATAGGTAGTAGGGTTACTCGCTAGGGTTAATATTTAGCTAGCCCTTAAGGCTTTAATATATTCCTATTTATACTTTAGCTACCCCTTCTTTTCTTCCTTCTTAATAAGCTAATCTAATTTAGCCTCTATTAATTAACTACTTAGTTCTCTATTAATACCTTTATTACTATTCTATTTAATAGGCGTCTTATCTTATATTTAGCTATTTAGTTACTCCTAGCTAGTAAGGGATCCTAATAGTAATACTATATATATCTCCCTAGTAGACTTATAAGTAGGTATTATATTATTATATATTATATTACTTTAATAATCTATACCCCTATTAATATAGGTATAAGAGAAGAACGTATTATATATAATATAGTATAGAGTAATAGAGTTAGTATAGTTAGGTATAGCTAAGGTTAAATATTCTTCTCTAGCCCTCTAATCTACTAAGTAAGGGCTAGAGAGCTTATCTAGTAGCTACTTAATACCTCCCTATATCTCCTAACTCCTACGGACTTCCCTACTTAGCCCGCTAAGCCCTTTTCCCTGCGATATTATCCTGGCTCGTGACACGATAGTATCCTGGTATCACAACGTCTTACTTTTGTTACGCCAAGGATACACTCTCCTGCAGCTCGATGCACACAGAAGACCTCGCGCTACCTTCGGCCAACATGCTACCATGGGGAGCACCAAAAGCCTGGCTCATTATTGAGCCAGGCTCAAACAAGACATTCGAAGAGCACGTTGCACTCAGCATAGCAAAGACAAGTGAGAAGGAGCGTCGGAAAAACCGCCGACAAACGACAAATGCCGCGTCTTGCACGCAATTCATTCGGCATTCAACCCTTCTATTCACGAAAGAGATCCTTGACAGCTGGGTTATAAAATATGAAATTGTCCTGTGCAATGCTGGAGAGCTCGTTGTCACAATGCCGCGCACGTACCATCAAGTGTTCAATCTCGGATCGAATTCAGCAGAATCCGTCAATGTCTCCTGGCCTGGAGTCAACATCCGACCCGCTGACTTCGTCTTTTGCGGAAAGAAGACGTGCAATAGCAGATGTTTATCAATCTCAGAGAACGACTTATTGTAAAGTGCTGAAAGCAATGGTTTGCCTGGAAACGACGACAGACGACAGCCGGAGGAGAACAGTCGCAGGGGTCTCTTGCACTAGTCACGTCTCAGTTGAAGCAACACTTGTTAGACATTGCGCATTTAAGAGGAGTCTTTGTGCAGCGTTTAGGGATCCACGATTTCCTGTCCAATTTTAACACTGAGACTGTGTGGAAATAGATACTATTCAGAGCGTCTGGTCTTCTCGACGATAACTGGTACTGCTTCTACTCGTACCCTGCGACCTCAGGACGTTTGACGTCAGAGCTAGAAAGGGAATAGCGTTGAGATTCACGAAATCTTTACTTGGGAACAACAAGTTAAAACATAAGAATCAAACGAAATTCATCTAGTAATCGTTGCCATTAATCACCAGTTCCTTAGCGCAGTCAGCCCAAGCCTCCTCGTCAGAAACGTCAGCCATGTGTTCATCTTCTTGTGACTTATAACCCTTAATGCCCTCGCTCTTTCGAGAAGGTTGTCAATGTTCATAATCACCACCCGGTCAAGCTACATGGCCTGGCTGCATGATCTAAAGTTATCTGGTTGAGAGCTCAAGGCTTCCGGAAAGAGATACCGATTGGGCGTGGAAAAGACCCCGTTTTTTGCGGACAAAAAGGTTACTACGAAAGAGATACCGAATTCTCCGATGGCAAGAAGATTGGACTTGATTGGGCTTAACAATGGGTTTTACTCTTGACGATAGACTTCATTGCTTTCGCTTGCCTGGAGCAGTGGAACCGGGTCAACGTCAGGGCCAGCATCCCGAAGACGGATGTGTTTTCTATCCCACCAATGGTTTCTGTGCCATCAACCGAACTACCACAACCCACAATTCACAACCAATTGACGGAAAAGTACAGCACACTGCCTATGAAAACCCACGGCGCTGGCTTGAGAAACCCGGCCTTCGACAGGCTGTCTTGTAGGGTATGAGAGAGGGTGCTCAACAGCTTTCGTAGGATTTGGACCTCGCAAGTTCGGGTCTGAGTTTCTGTATTCTGTTCCTTTTCCCGCCTATTCTTCTTGTCATTCAATTCAATAACTTTTTTTCAGTTCCCTTGCAGTTAGAGTCTTTCCTGACTGAAATACAAAGATGATGGACAACAGTGGCAGGCAGATCACACATAAGGCAGCTGTTTGGATGGGCGAGGAGCTACGCAGCGTTCTGAACACCCACGTTCAAAATACAAGCCTCAAAAAGCAGAATGATCAATCGGCCCCCAAGAATGTGTATTGTAGCGAGAATTTCTTGGTCCATCGTCTGAAGGCGAAAGTAATAATTAACGTGTGGCATCGCCAACCGCTGATCCGCTCCCTGGGAAAATACGCTGTTCCATCTTGCCGCTTCCTATAGATTGGATTATCTTTGGGCCCTGACGAGTAAACTGCGCACTGGTCTCGCCGGATGCGCTCTCTAGCATGAACACCAATACTTGAACTATGGAATCAGGCACTCAGACTTCGCAAAGGGCTTGAAACTCGCAGTCATGCGCATCGAGGAGCGAGGGCGATCTCAAGGCGGTGGCTGAAAGTAGCGAACGGCTCATATGCAATCTTAGAACGAACCACGGAAAGGTTTGCAGCCTCTTGAGGCATCGCCATCCAGTCAGAGAGCTTCTCTAGCAAAGCGAGCGGCACTTCGGCTCTGTACAGTTGAGCATGCTGCCTGTCTTTGCCGGTAGCAATTATGGTAACCTTGACAGGCGTCAGCGGGATACTTCGGCATGAGGCAGTTGTAATGCACATACCGAGTGGTGCGTCGCATCTGGCATAGGGTCATTGAGCTGGAACCACGCGTCCCTCACTTGTGCGAGTGCCATCATCACAGCTGCCACGTATGGATCGCAAAAAGGGTCCTCCGGCGTAGTTCTCTGTGCCTTGATCTCCCGCATTCTCAACGTGGCTGTAGAAGGCCTCTCTCCACGGACCCGAACTGATTTCAAACGCTCCGCGGCTACTGTCTCAAGGTCTATGACTGCGATACTGGGACACGGATCTTCATCGCCCACTCGAGGCTCGACATGGCCGTAGTAGCTGGCGGCAACGGGCGTCGTAGTTTTGTGTACAGTGAGTTGATGACAGTCGCTGTCGACTGATTCAGAGGTTTTCTCGACAGGGAGGTGGAAAGCTGCATAGCACCCGGGGGCGAGTTGCGTGCGGCGACTTACTCGATAAAATCCAATCCCACAGCAAGGCGCAGAAGAATCTGCCCCATGACATTTTGGCGCGTTACAGGGTTGCATTCCGCGGCTAAAGAGGCAGCGACGGTCGATGAACGAACTCTCGACTTCTAATTCGAAGAAGTGGTGTTGGCAACCGTTCGACCACTGATATCCGAAGCACCGTCGGCAGATACAACCGATTTCGAAGCAGGTCCGAGTGCGGTTGGTGTAAAGGAGCATTCAAAAGCCTCCATGTGCCGATGGGTCCAAAGGATTGGCTTTACCCACAGCGGTTCACGTGGATTGGCCTGTAAAAACTCCCGAATTGAAGGGGCGTAATTGTCGGAGTCCTCTGCCATGCTAGCTAGATAATGATCAGGTCCCGTATGTAAGACTGTAAGTGTGGTTGGCGTCAAGTTATGAAGCACAGCAAGTAATAGTCAGGGGAGCAAATGGGAAGATGGGAGCAGGTACCTCCACGGATCAACAACCGAGCCATTCCCGTCTGCGGTACGTGTCCAGCAATGGGCTGGGCTACACCTATACCTCCACAAGGATTAAAAACGTTAGCGGATTACTTTAGCCCACAACATAAGCCCATAAATTCCGAATAGCTAATGTTTTTTAGAGCATATTCCTCCTATAGAATATTAGGCGGAAGGGATATCTCTTTAATGCCTAAAGCCTAGAGAAGTTTGCTATATAACATCTCTTATAAATATAAGTTATTAGGTAAGTAAAGGGGACTTCTATATATTATACCTAAGATAGTTAGCATAGGACGACGCTAACGTATTTAATCCTTATGGAGGTATACCTATCCCACCATCTAAAACGTTACAAAGGGCCTAGAGGGGCTTACATAATCGCTTACCCCACTACCGACCGGAGTAGGTATACTCTATAGAGTAGCTCTTTTAAAAAGACTCTATATAAAATCAAGGTAAACGTAGCTCTTTAGGAGAATATTAATATAGTATTTATTAACTATCTTAATATAGAGAGAGTATTACTAATAGCAGTATAGCTACTAGTAGATAAAGTAGTAGGTGTACTGGAAATATCCGGCTTATGCAATTGCTCCCTATGCCTACTCCGGATAGGACAAATTTCCGGGCTGCGTTCTCTAGTTGGCGGTGCGACTTTAGTATGGGCCCCAGTCCCGACGAAAGAGTCTCGGTAGTGGTTTCGAGGCTTATGGAATCTCAAATGTTTACTTGAGCATTTAGGTCCCGACAAACCGGCTTTCACAAAACTCAGAGAACGCGCATGAGTGTCTGACCCTGAGATATTTCAGTAAGTACCTAAAGTAAGTCCACTTGCTGGTAATGACGTGGGCTGTCAGCTGAAACCCCATTCTAATTGTTGCTGAGACGCGGGCAGAACTCTAATTGCACACGTTCCTCCGGACCCCATCTGACGCGTCTCCCCAGACTGCACGCGTCAGGTAGACTGCATCTCTCATCAACATCACTCGAACCGATATCTTATCATCCAACGCAGCTCAGTCCGCAAGAATCAAAGACTCTACTTTCCCTCCTCCCTCTTCGTTGTTAGCAATGGCCCCCACACAGGAGAATATCACAGAGATCAGAAAGGCCAACGCTGCCCGTGCCCGCGCCACGAGGGCCGCGAACATCGCCAAACGGGAGAAGCTCAGGGCGGACAGGAGAGAATATCTCGCTCGTGCCCGCGCGAACAAGAAAAGTAGCAGTCAGTATCCTGACTACCTACTCGAAGACATGACTGACCAGTAAAATCAGATGTAAAAGCCTAGGCCTCGGAGACTGAAAGTGGCAGCTGCTTCTGCCGGAATGAGACGGTGATTTGTTGTGCGACATGGGACTCCGAGGCGTCTAAGAGCTCGTTTGAAAAGGATTTCGGCAGTCTACGGCCCAGGATAGTGGTGAAGACGACATGGGAGTCACCAACATTGCATTGGACTTCCCGCCCTACAACATAAGCGCATCGGGATGTGCTCTGGAAGCCTAAAACCTGGATCAAAATGATGAGCCTTTCATACGCCTAGTCATATGTACATGAAGTTGATGCGTCACCACGTTTACTCCAAACCAACGCTGATCGCAGCCAACGCCCAGTCCATGAATCCCGCACTTGTGTCCAGGATGTTGATGTTGAACTCGGCCAAGGTCGGATAAAAGTCACCCTGGGCCGCGCTTGCCATCATAGGCAGCGTTGAGAAAGTTCATGGTGGACGATGTGGTTTGATCGTCGTCGTCACCCCGGCTGTAGAGGAGATCGCCGACGGCAGAGTGTATGTCTGGGAACCATCTGATGTTCGGGAAAGAGTCGTACACCGAGACGAGGTTCTTGGTCTCAGGCTCCGAAGCAGCAGCAGTGCCTTAGAAGACCTCGGAACTGGGCGAGGTGGAAGCATTTGCCTCGGAGGAGTCGAAGTACTTCTTGAAGTTCCAAAGAAAGTCGAAGTTGCGATTGATATCGACTCCGATGAAGCTGCCGCTCGAGCCGGACTTTGTGTTTCGATTCCTGCGCCAGAGAGACCCGGAAGACTGGGAAGAAGACGATAACGGCTGCGAGGACGCTCTTGACTTGGGCATTGGTGTACGTCTTCTTGCCGTACGTGAGATCGCTTCCGGACTTGTTCGCATTGAGCAGGTCGGAGATCCAGTAGATGATGTTATCGGGGCCGCCACATTCGCGGGCATGCACAGCCGCGTGAAGTACAGGTGGTATTTCGACTTGTCGGTGCCTGCTCCGACGTAGCAGGCATACTGCGTGGCGCCGTTGAAAGTCTTGTAGGGCAGGGTGAGGGAGCCAATGCCGTAGTTCTTGACGAGGACGTCGGCTGCCGATTTGATCTCGGCGACATTCATGATGCTGGAGATGGTCGTACCAAGGCCGACGGGTGAAACGATACCTCCGGCATCAAGTCGTACTCCTCGGACAAGTACTCTATCTGCTCCTCGGTCAGCCAAGCATGCAGCTTGTAGTGTCTGCCATCGTCGTTAGGCTTGGCGACAGCCCTGCAGCCGAAGTCGTAAGCATCATTGCGGACGATGTCCCTGGATGCAGTCAGTTGGCATGTCAGCTAACGGTGTGAAGAAGGCCTCTTGCCTGAAGTGCGAAGGAGTCGGCCCTGGGATATACACAAGCACTAAAGCGCCCTGGAGGACCAGAAGGACAATGAGAGCGTCCTTGATGTTGGGCAAGGTACCTTGAGCTGAGCTGAGCTGAGCTGAGCTGAGCTGAGCTGAGCTGAGCTGAGCTGAGCTGAGCAGACGAATGCCAAGGTGCGAGTGACGATCCAAGATCGACCCTTTGCCAAGAATAACGGAAAGCAGCCTCTCCTCAATTGATTCTCCATGATTCCATTGGACAGACAGAGGAAGTGGAAAACCTGCTTTCACGAATCACGAGCAACACTGCTCCGCAGATATTCCCTGCCAGTCAATAACAGAGTAAGATCGTGACTGGGGATCCCTCACACCCTACGCGATCCTACCTGCCTGAAACGGCATGGCGCCGGGCTGATGGTACACTAGGTGTGCAAAATGACTCGTCAGGTGCATCGGGCATCTTGATAGCCAGAGCCAACAACCGTGACGCCTTCGTCCTATCGGGCCTCGGGATCTTGGGATCCCGGCTCCTTTTTATGTTGTTTGTTCCCAATTTGAGGCGAAAATAGTTCTCCTGATCCCCTAGGAAATTACTAAGGAGGCAAGGAGGGAAGCTTGCTGCGGTAGTGGATGGTCAGAAATCCAGGTTCCAGAACGTACGGTACGGTACGCCCGGAGACCGTCTACTTGGTCTGAACGCCATCATGTAAGGGGAGAAAAAGAAAAAAGGAAAGGAAAAGAAGAAAAACAAAGGACCTTCGGCACAAATTCGTATGCAGAGGGGCGTGGCAAAGCGGGCGGAATGATCGAGCCCGAGACCCAAGCCAAGACCGTCAATGCTCGCACCCGAATGTGTTGGCCAGACACGTTGTGATAGTCGTCCAATGTCGTCTTGTGAGGTCAACACCAAACAGTATCAAATACCCGTATCGGCAAGCCCCTCGTTGCCATCTGCCTATTTCCAAGGGCTCTGCCAAGAGGACAACTGCTGTGACGGAGGACCGTCTAGCGGGCTTCTGCATCACGAGTCATCTTCAGAGAACCCTGTCTCACGGCACGCTGCAGAATCGTCATGGATCAAACTCAAGAAGTTTAAGCTTGGCGATTAGCTTACATCGATGCCTTAACGGGGCTCTTACCGGCAGGGCGCGTATCAAGGAAGGAGGGACTTCGTCAAAGCTTCCCACTGCGGCTGAATGGTAGTTCAGCCCCGCGAAAGCCAAAGATCGCAACACACATCACACGTTGCCCACTATGCCAGACCTCGAGGGAACCAGCTACTGTGGCCAGACCGTAGGCAGCTTCTACGACTTCCTCACTGGTATGTATCCGAAGAACTTGCAGTTCATCCGTCCCCATCGGCATGGTGGCTAGTCGAGGCACTGCGATCCCTCGCATACCCGGATGGGGTTCTGGGCTTGCTCGCCAATCTCCCTTACATCCTCTCCTGCCATGCCCGAACCTCAAGCGACAGTGTCTGACAGTCTTTGGTTATGGATATGTTGACCACAGCTGCTCAGGTTGTTTCATGGGCGCACCCCAAAGTGGAGGATTATTATATAGGCGCGTTCGAGTGATGGTTTATCCTGTGTGGCGGCAGCGACCTCTTATCCAGCGACATCAAAAGGTCTACGAGACGCTTCAAACCAGTGCTGATGAAGTCATAAGCTTCAATCCCAAGAAGCATGAGGAAGGGCAGCTGCAGGGAGGACGAAGCCGTCAGCTCCATGAACCGGTCGAAGCCCAAGCAGGGTACTGACGGACACAACAGCACGCGCAGCAGCGGCGTCCCCCGGACAACGACCAGCCCTGCGTGGCCAAGTTCGACAAGGGCCGTGGGACAACTCCAGGAGGCAGCGGCCAGTCCACGCTGGCATGCGATACCAACGAGTGCCTACAGCGCAACCTGCTGTCGAAAGAAGCCGCAGGATAGATAATCGCCGGTCCGCCGGGCCGCTGGCATCCAAGGAGACTACCCCGGGGCATTCGGTCGACGTGGTGCCCTACTCTCGATCTCGTCAGTCGAACACACCAGCCCTCCAATAGACGCCAACGTGCGGAATGACAAGTAGCTGGCGAAGGACGACCCGTGCGCAGCCCTCTTCAACTGGGATTCGTGGTTCATCATAAGTTGATGGAACACGCGTCTCCAGGTTTGGTGAATGGAGGGCAGTTGGGATGGCAACAACAGCGCGATGTAGTCGCGATGAACGACGAAGTTTTCGAGGCGTTGGATTGATGGGATTGATTACGCGGCAATTAAAGGTGTTAAAAATGCCAGCGCGTACTTGGCTGTGGGAAAGCGGCAAGAGAGGCGCTCTGCGCTGTAACGTCATACTCGCTGTCGACTCAGAGAAGCCAACCGGTTGTGTCGCAAGACACCGGTTTACGGTCTGGATCATCACGGCGAAAGATGCCTGACGGCGCCTCTTCAGCGGGTGAATAAAGGTAACATTCGCATTAATTGCTAGGACCCCTCCATTTCCGTCCAATCGCGCTGCGTCGTGTTCCATCTGCCGCCCGACTACCAACAGCGCACGCGGACTTGAAAGGACGTTCGCTAATGCTCTTCCATGACAGCCGATTCTTCTCCAAGAATCTAGCCCTTCCCAATTTCGCGGGCAAGTAGAACAGTTGCCACTGTTCTTCTCTATTTCCGTATCGCGTCGAACTTTGACTCAGGCTTAGTCCCGCGGCCGGGGGTCGCGTCTCTGCCCTCAGCAGCAGAGCGCCACGCATCATCCTGTGACAGTTAGTACATGGTTGGCAAATGAATGGGGAAAATAGAGAGTCACTGACATTTACTCTGCTTTGCGGCGCGAGCGCGCGCCATGAGTGCCAATCTGTTGGCCTTGAGCTTGTCTCTCTTGGCCTTGTTTGCTGCTCGGACGGCACGCGCGTGTGCTGCGCGGGCCTGTTTGGCCTTCTTTGTGTCAGCTTCGGAGCCAGCCATCGCTTCGGCGGTGTAGGAGCAGGTTTCGTGAGTGCGGGTTGCGAAATATGTGTACTGGGCGATGGGGTGTTGATGGTGTTGAGAGCGAGTCAATAGCGTTGAGCGACGGGTCGCGTCGCGTCGCGTTTAACATGCTCGCAGCGCACGGATGGGACCCCACTTTCTCTCCCGGTGTCCGGTGCAATCTTCCATTGCCGACGGGAATAACGCAAACCAGGAACTCTATTATGACCGCAAGCGGCGCCATATTGCAGTAGGCGGGCTGCGCGCAGCGCGTAATGCGTAGCATAAGGGCTTAATAGTATATAAGAGTACATAATAGTAGCGTGGGGCGTACTATAATTAGGTATAAGGATAGCTTTGCTTATATAACTATGACTAATATACTTATTTAACCCTAGTTTCTAACTCTTAACTATATATAGAATCCTTATTATAACATAGTAATTAAACTAATATAACTTTATATATTAAAATTACTTATTATAGTAGTTATTAAAAAAACCGCTAATAGATGATTACTTAATATAATACATATATTATATAGACTTTGATATATTTCTAAGAAGCTTATAGAGTTACTTATAATTATCATAAGTATACTATAGAAGAAAGTAGTAATAAAGCCTTAAGATAAATATCACGAATAGCGAATAGTCGAAGGTTAACACGCTTCAATTACGCTATATTAAGTAGATTCTATATTAAAGAAGGGAAAAGTCTAACTATAAGCTAGTATAGCCCTAGAAGGCTAAAAAGTCGCTTAGAGATTATATAACTTAGTGGCTATATAACCTTAAAATTTAGATAGGTCTAACCTAGCGCTGTAATATTACTCCCCCCCCCCTCCCCCTTTTACTAGTATTACTATCTATAGTAATTAACTAGTATTATATAAACGTTTCCCTAAATAATATCCCCTATTCTTTTCCCTTATATTTACGCTAGGGTATTATTATTATCTATAGTAATAAGGTCTTTATCTTAAGTAGTAGCTAAAAGCTAAGCTAAAAGGTATAGCCTCTAGCCACTATATAGTGATTTTACCTACTTAAGTGCAATAGACCTTCTAACTCTACGCCTCCTAATAATATATAGCCTTTAGTTACGTAATTATAACTCTCCTAATTATAGCTATACTTATATATACCCTACTAGATAGCCTCACGATCTTTAACTTTATATTAATAATAACGTAGCTTTTAATTATTTAAGTATAGATATACTATAAAACTATTAACTTTTCCTCTTATATACTACCTACGCTACTAATACCGCCTCTATCACTACTTTATCCGCTAGCTATGCCGTCGTTAGCAACGCTCTCTCTATTTAGCGCAAGCTATACTTACTAACCCCTAAGGGGCCTAGGCTACCTAGGCCGCCTCTACCTTACTAATATAGAGGACCTACTCGAAGAAAGGCTACTCTATAGAGTATATAACAACCTACTAAACTTCTACTATTAAATTTACTTACTTAGCTCTAATATTATTACGCCTTATAAAGTCCCCTATAGGGGTATTAAAGTAAGCCCTCTTAAGGGCTATATTAATAATATACTCTCTATATATAGTAGAGTAGTTAATAAAAGAGCAGGTTTTATTAATTATATTAAAGCTAAACTCTCTAGTAATCCCCTTTATATTCTTTATACTAAGGCCTCTAGCCACTGCATAGTAATTTTACCTACTTAAGTATAATAGACCTTCTAACTCCGCGCCTCCTAATAATATATAGCCTTCGGTTACGTAATTATAACTTTCCTAACTATAGCTATACTTATACATACCTATAGCCTCACGATCTTTAACTTTATATTAATAATAACGTAGTTTTTAATTATTTAAACTATAAAACTATTAACTTTTCCTCTTATATACTACTTATATTACTATTAAATACCGCCTCTATTACTACTTTATCCGCTAGCTATACTATTATTAGTAACGCTCTCTCTATATTAAAGCAGTTAGTATAAGCTATACCTACTAACCCCTAAGGGGCTTAGGCTACCTCTACCTTAATAATATAGAGGACCTACTTAAAGAAGGGCTACTCTATAGGGTATATAATAACTTACCTAGCTTCTATTACTAAGTCTACTTACTTAGCTATAATATAATAATAAGTATCCCCTCTAGGGGTATTAATAAGAGCCCTCTTAAGGGCTATATTAATAATATACTCTTTATATAAAATAGAGTAATTAAAGAAGGAGCGGGTTTTATTAATTATATTAATACTAAACTCTCTAGTAAGCTCTCGCGCGTTATTAGTATTAAAAGGTATACCTCGCGCGGGCTTAGCGTTTTTATATATAAGGTCTAGTATTAATATAGTTAAGGGATAAGGATAAGGAAGAGGGATAAGGGAGAGGGATAAGGAAGAGGGAGAGGTATAAGGCCCTACTTATAGTAAAGCTTCTTATACTTCTAGCTATAAGAACCTCTTAGGAAAGACCTCTTTAGTTAAGGAGTTACCTCTTATATAATAGTATTTACCTTTAGTACCTTACTAGAAGGTTAACCTTTTAGGTTAAGAAGTTATCTTATATAGTAGCTTTTACCTTACTAGAAGGTTTAGCGAGGGCGTTACTATAAGAGCCTTAGTAGCCTATATAGCTTTAATATAATTAGCCCTAGTATAGCGCGCGTCCGACTTTATAATATTTAGAGGGTTTACTTACGATTAGTAGGAATATATAAGGTTCTTATATTATTTTCCTTAACTAGTAGAGGGTATAGGTTAAAATACTTATATAGTATTTCCCGAATTATACCTGCAAACTAGGTGAATTTATTATAGTCTTTTTGCGAAGGGGCTGCGGCGTAATTCCGAACTTAATTCTTTATACTAAAGAGTATACCTTACTTAAGCTTTATATATTTACATATAAAGCTTAATACTAATATAATTAAGGGATTAGAATAAGGAAGAGGGAGAGGTATAAAGCCCTACTTATAATAAAGCTTCTTATACTTCTAGCTATAAGAACCTCCTAGGAAAAACCTCTTTAGTTAAGGAGTTATCTCTTATATAATAATATTTACGTTTAATACCTTATTAAAAGGTTAACCCTTTAGGTTAAGGAGTTATCTTATAAAATAGCTTTTATAGTACCTTTAGTACCTTATTAAAAGGTCAATCTTTTAGGTTAAGGAGTTATCTTATATAATAACTTTTATAATACCTTATTAGAAGGTTTAGCGAGGGCGTTTCTAGGCCACGAGAGCCTTAGTAGCCCGTTTTAACTCCTTAACCTAAAAGGTCGACCTTCTAGCAAGATACTAAAAGTAAATACTACTATATAAGAGGTAAGTCCTTAACTAAAGAGGTCTTTCCTAAGAGGTTCTTATAGCTAGAAATATAAGAAGCTCTATTACTATAAGCAGGGCCTTATACCTCTCCCTCTTTCTTATTCTTATCCCTTAATTATATTAATACTAAACCTTATATATAAATACGCTAAGCCTAAGCGAGGTATAACTTTTAATATAAATAATATAGAGGGGGTTATTAGAGAGTTTAGTCTTAATATAATTAATAAAACCCGCTCCTTTATTAACTACTCTATTATATATAAAGAGTATATTATTAGTATAGCCCTTAAGAGGGCTTACCTTAATACCCCTATAAGGGACTTTATAAGGTATAATAGTATTAAAGCTAAGTAGGTAAACTTAGTAGCAGAAGTTTAGTAGGTTATTATATATCCTTTAGATTAGCCCTTCTTTAAGCAGGTCCTCTATATTACTAAGGTAGAGGTAGCTTAGGCAGCCTAGGCCTATTAGGGGAACGTTAGTAAGTATAGCTTGCGCTAAATAGAGAGAGCGTTGCTAATAATAGCATAGCTACTACGAAGGCGTTAGCTAACCCGATCGAATAAGAGGACTATAAAAATAGTAATAACTTCTAGCGGACGAAGCGGTAATAGAGGCGGTATTAGTAGCGCGGGTAGTGCGCGAGAGGATAAGTTAATAGTTTTATAGTCTATTAAATAATTAAAAACCACGTTATTATCGATATAAAGTTAAAGATCGTGAGGCTATAGGTATATATAAGTGCGGCTGTGGTTAGGAAAGGTAGTTAGTAACTTAGAAGGTTATTAGGGATTACGTAACTAAAGGCTATATATTATTAGGAGGCGCGGAGTTAGAAGGTCTGTTGCACTTAAGCAGGTAAAATCACTATGCAGTGGCCAGAGGCCATAGGAACCCTATATATTCCTACTACTCGCAAACCCTTGCATAAAGTTAGATATGCGCTACACCGGGGCTAATTATACTAGAGCTAAATAGGCTACTAAGGCTCTTATAGCAACGCCCTCGCTAAAGCTTCTAGCAAGGTGCTATAAAAGTTACTATATAAGATAACTCCTTAACCTAAAAGGTTAACTTTCTAGTAAGGTACTAAAGGTAAATCTACCTTTCCTAACTGTAGCCGCACCTATATATACCTATAGCCTCACGATCTTTAACTTTATATCAATAATAACGTAATTTTTAATTATTTAAACTATAAAACTATTAACTTTTCCTCTTATATACTACCCGCGCTATTATTAAATACTACCTCTATTACTACTTTATCCGCTACTATGCTATTATTAGTAACGCTCTCTTTATATTAAAGTAGTTAGTATAAGCCGTACTTACTAACCCCTAAGGGGCCTAGGCTACCTCTACCTTAATAGTATAGAGGACCTACTTAAAGAAGGGCTACTCTATAAGGTATATAATAACCTACCTAGCTTTTACTACTAAGTCTACTTATTTAGCTATAATATAATAGCGAGTATCCCCTCTAGGGGTATTAATAAGAGCCTTCTTAAGGGTTATATTAATAATATACTTTCTATATATAATAGAGTAATTAAAAAAGGAGCGGGTTTTATTAATTATATTAATATTAAACTCTCTAGTAACCTCTTATATATTATTAGTATTAAAGGGCGTGCCTCGCGCAGGCTTAGCGTTTTTATATATAGGGTTTAGTGCTAATATAGTTAAGGGATAAGGATAAGGAAGAGGGATAAGGGAGAGGGATAAGGAAGAGGGAGAAGCATAAGGCCCTGCTTATAGCAGCAGAGCTTCTTATACTTCTAGCTATAAGAACCTCTTAAGAAAGACCTCTTTAGTTAAGGAGGTACTTCTTATATAGTAGCGTTTACTTTTAATACCTTATTAGAAGGTTAACCTTTTAGGTTAAGGAGTTATCTTATATAGTAGCTTTCGTAGCACCTTATTAGAAGGTTTAGCGAGGGCGTTACTATAAGAGCCTTAGTAGCTTATTTAGCTCTAATATAATTAGCCCTAGTGCGGCGCGCGTCTAACTTTATATAGTAATATTTAGAGGGTTTACTTATAAGTAGTAGGAATATATAGGGTTCCTATATTATTTTCCTTAACTAGTAGAGGGTATAGGTTAAAATACCTATATAGTATTTCCCGAATTATACTTACGAACTAGGTGAATTTATTATAGTCTTTTTGCGAAGGGGCTACGGCGTAATTCCGAACTCAAGAGAATATAGAATGATATTATAAATAGCGAATAGGCGAAGGTTAATATACGCTAAATTAAGTAGATTCTATATTAAAGAAGGAAAAGGCTAGCTATAGGCTAGCATAGCCCTACAAGGCTAAAAGAGTCGCCCCGAGATCACATAACTTAGCGGTTATATAACTAAAAGTCATGTAGGTCTAGCCTAGCGCTATGATATTGTTATATAGATAATATTTTAGCTATTACTAAGAATGAAGAAACTATAGATTATATCTATAGTAATAATTCTAAGTATATTAAAGTAAAAAACCTAGGGGTTTCTAGTATTTTTCTTACTAATAGAATTAATATATATAAGAAAAATAAAGCCTTTTAGATATATCAAGTCTCATATACTTATTATATATGAAATAGGTATAGTAAAATAGAGATATATCTAGTATTAACTCCTTATATAAATTTAGAGTATCTAGTTTCTAATAAAGAAACTACTACTAAGCAGAATATTAATTTCTATTAATAGTATATAGGAGCTTTACTATTTCTAGCCTTAAAGACTAGGCTTAATATAATAGTTATAGTCAATAGATATATAAGATATATACGTAACCCTTCTAAGGACTATATTACTATATTAAACTGAATCCAGGCCTACTTAACCTAATTAATATTATAAGCTAGAATACTATTAAATAGAAAATAGTTACCTTATGTACTTATTAAGATAAATATATAGTTCTAGTTAAACTATAAAGGAAGCTATTTATTTATATAATAGCTAGAAATTTATAATAGAAATAGCTTCTGTAAATTATCTTACTAAGGTTTCGAAAGTATTGCTAAATAACTAGGCAGCTTAAAAGTTAGCTAAAAATCTAGCATTCTATAAAAAGGCTAAATATATTAGTATAAATATCACTTTAGTAGAAGTAGTATATGAAATTGTGTATTATAACTATACTATATTTCTATTAGAAAGAATATATTAGAACTAGTTAAAACTAAGCTAAATATTATACCTAAGGGTTTTTTATTAAGCTCGGAATTACGCCGCAGCCCCTTCGCAAAAAGACTATAATAAATTCACCTAGTTCGCAGGTATAATTCGGGAAATACTATATAGGTATTTTAACCTATACCCTCTACTAGTTAA
>JAVHLU010000353.1:0-65714 GCA_036785755.1 Colletotrichum ledebouriae
ATAGCTCCTATAAGTATAAGGTTCTACCCTTTAGGCTCTATAATAGCCTAGCGACGTACTAATAGTATATAAATAATATACTTATAGAATACCTAGACGACTTCTATATAGTATATATAGATAATATTCTAGTTTACTTAGAGGACCCCCTCTAGTATAAAGAATACATTAGAAAGGTCCTTAATTAGCTACGCTAAGTAGGGCTTTAGGCTAATATTAAGAAGTGCGAATTTAGTATAACTATAACGCACTACCTTGGGTTTATTATTATAACTAAAGGGATTAGCCCCGACCCTAAGAAGGTTTCTATAGTAAGGGACTAGTAGCTACTAACTATAGTGCGTAGCGTTTAGTCCTTCTTAGGGTTCTATAACTTCTACTACTAATTCGTTATAAAGTATAGGAAGATCGCTAGGCTACTTATTAAACTTATAGCTAAAGGCGCCTGGTTTAACTTTAATAGCGACTATATAGTAGTATTTATAATACTAAAAGAGGCCCTAATATTAGCCCCTATCCTAAGCTACTAGAAGCCTAAACTACCTACCTAAGTTAAGATAGATACCTCTAAATTAGTTTACGCTACTACCCTCCTCTAATAATAAACTAACAATAGCTTATAATACCTTATAGCCTATTTCTTAAAGATAATATTACTAATAGAGATAAACTACCCTATTTATAACTACGAGATAATAGTAATTATTCTAGCGCTAGAGGAGTAGAGAGCTAAACTCTCTATAGCTACCTAGCGTTTCGAGGTTATTATAGACTACTAACTACTACTCTACTTTATAACTAAGTAGCTCTTAAATATCTACTAAGCCTACTAGTTAGGTATTTTAGCTAGTTTTAACTTCTATATCTAGTACTACCTAGGGTATAAAAACGTGCTAGCTAATACCCTCTTATAGAAGAATAAAAACCTCTAAATATAATAGGCTATTTATAAGTCTAACTATACCTAGGTATTACTACTACCTACCTACTTATCCCTAGAGGTAATAAATAAACTATACTAACTACTTAAATCTACTCTAAGTCGCCCTATAGTAACTATTAATACTCTAGAGCTAGAGGATAAGTTAAAAGGTTACCTCCTAGTTAAGTATATCCTTTAGTTAAACTATAAACCTAATATATTATTACTTTAACTACTAAAAGTACTTATAGCTACTAAAAAGGAATACTAGAGAATATAGGAAGGGCTCCTAACTATAGATAGGAAGCTTATAGTACTAGAGGAAGAAGACCTATATATAAAGTTAATTTATAAAGCTTATATTTAGAGGCTTATAGCGTACCTAGGTTAGGATAAGATTATTAAACTCCTAAAGGAACGCTACTACTAGCCCTGCCTAACTACTAATATTAAGTAATATATTTATAACTACTATACCTATTACTAAGTATAGAAGCTGAGAGATAAGCCTCTAGGCGAGTTAAGACCCCTACTAATACTAGATTACCCTTAGGAGCATATTATAATAGATTTTATATTATACCTACCTAACTACTATAGGTATAATAACGTATTTATTATAATATACTACCTCTTAAAGAAGATAGTCTCCCTCCCCTGCTATAAGACTATTATAGCGCGGGACCTTACCTAGCTATACTATACTTATATCTTCTAGTATATAGGTTTCCCTATTATAATTATATTCAATAAGAGCCCTTAGTTTACTTCTAACTTCTAGAACGAGCTCTATAAGATATATAGTATAACTATATAGTTAAGTATAGCAGGTTATACTAAAACTAATAGGTAAATAGAAATTCTTAACTAGTACCTAACTTAATACTTATACCTATAGATAAACTAATTCTAGGATAACTAGAGCGAAATACTCCCTGCTATAGACTTCGCTTAAGCGGTATTACTAAATAAAACTATAAGGCTTATACTATTTAAAATTAAGTAAGGATACCTACTATAGATAAGTTTTAACTAGGACTAATATATATAGAAGCTCTTAATAACTAAGGAAAAGATTAACTAGGGTAAGGCCTAGTAGTTAGTATAAAACCTCTATAGTATTTAGGATATTATAAAAGGGAATATAGCTATAGCCTAGTAATATTATACTTATATTATAAATCGCTATTACTAACTTAATAACTTAGCTATAAGTAACTCTATTTATATATTAATAGAGGGATAGTAATAAGAAAACTCTTTAAAGCTATTAATACTATAGGATAGCTTATAGCTAATTAAGGCTATAGGGCCTAGGGGGATATAGATACTAGACCTACTAAAGGAATATAATTACTACCCCGTATTCTACCTAAGTAAGCTCTAGAAGGCTACTAGCGATCCTCTTCTAGGCTAGTTTAAAACCCTACTACCCCCTATTAAGTTTAATTATAAGCTAGAATATAAAGTTATATATATAACTACTAGCTAGTTATACTAAAGATAGTTATAATATCGCGCTAATTAAAAGGGTTATAACTACGATCCTACTTAGTATAACGCTAAGAGTTTTAAGTACACCCCTATAGCGCTATAGGACTTCTATATTACTAACTTAATAGTAATAGGACTACTAAAATACCTTTTAGCTTAGCTCTTAGCTACTACGCGAGATAAGGACCCTGCTACTATAGATAATAATAACGCCCTAGTATAAGTATAGATAAGGAGGATACTACTAGAGGAATACTTATATAGTAATAGATTAGTTATTATAGATAGTAATACTAGTAAAGGGGGGGGTAATATTATAGCGCTAGGTTAGACCTCCCTGAACTTTAGGTTATATAACTTATAGGTTATATAACTTACGGGTTATGTAATTACTAAGCGACTCTTTAGCCTTCTAGGGCTATGCTAACCTATAGTTAGACTTTCTCCTTCTTTAACGCAGAATCCAATTAATATAGCGTAATTAAAGTATATTAACCTTTACCTATTCGCTATTCGTGATATAAGGGATATTATATAGTTAGGCCCTTTTTTAGCTACTACTATATCTAGGGGGGTATATTATAATACCTTTATTATTACCTATTCCTAGCGTAGTATATAACTAATATTAGCTCTAGAGCGACCTTTTTCTAGAGGTCTTTCCTCTAACTATAGTAATAAGCGACTACGTTATAGCTACTCTCGTTATAATAGAACAAGCTCTTTAGTAACTATAAATATAGCCCTATAGGACGTTTCTCAATAGCTAATTTCTTGTCTATAGAGTAGGACTGGGATTTAGGCTTGGCTACTTTGACTACATGTACGTCGGATTCAGTCCGCAGGTTGATATTAGCATCGCCTCAAGAGTTAAAAGCATTACTCTTTGCACCAATGACCATTAGTACCTTCAGTGGAAATCATCAAACGCATAATATATCGTTAGGCTACGGAAGTGAGCATTTCAACACTGAAAAACGAGCCAAATATGGCCTCTGAACCTATTTGCCACATCGTAGCACCAGTAGGCTGCATGGGCTATGGCTTTGACGAAGGCCTTGTGGCAGACGATCTGGCCAAGCTCGTACCGACCGGAATACCTACAGCAATCATCCCCGACGCAGGCTCAACCGACAGTGGCCCGGAGAAACTCGCGCTTGGAACCACGACTTGCCCGCGCTCGGCGTATGTCAAGGATCTCACCAAGATGCTCGAGCTGGTGCACACCTTCGGCGTACCACTCATTTTCGGCTCTGCAGGAGGGGACGGGTCGGATGAGCACGTCCGACTCATGGCGGAGATCATTCAGGAAATAGCCGCGGAGAAAGGCAATGAGTAAGTTTTTCATGACTTCTCTCTTCTCAGTCTTGACGAGGCTGACATGGGGAGCTACTCGTTCAAAACAATTTCAATATTCTCGGGCATCGACAAAGCCGTCATCCTCACCCGGCTCAGAGACGGAAAGATTTCGGGCTGCGGTGTCTGCGTGCCGACTTTGACGGAAAGCGACTTGGAAGCCACCCCACGAGTTGTCGCGCAGATCGGTCCTGAGCCGTTCGTCGACGCAATGGAAGCCGCTCCCGATTTCGACGTCATCATCGGCGGTGGGGCTTACGATCCGGCGCCGTTTGTCGCGTACTCGATGTTCCAACTCAAGCGGCAATGCCCGCACCTCAACGCCGAGCAGCTTGAGGAGCAACGCGGAGGATTCCTCCACATGGGTAAGATCATGGAGTGCGGAGGCCTATGCTCGACACCAGAGTCGCATGGCGCAGTCTCGACCATCTACGCGAGCGGGGTCTTTGATGTAAGGCCGATCGCACCGGAGTCTCGATGCACGCCGCTTTCTGTGGCCGCGCATTCTCTCTACGAGAACTCCAGACCCGACGTTCTCCGCGGGCCCGGCGGCGCTCTGTATCTTGATGGTGCCGGATACGAGCAACTCGAGGATGGCAGAAGCGTACGAGTGCGCAGCGCGGAGTTTCGGTCCTCGAATGCGAACAGACAGCCACACCAATTCAAGCTGGAAGGTGCAAAGGTCCTGGGATATCGATCGATAGTTTTCGGCAGTGTTCGAGATCGTGAGTCCCCGGCGGTTCTACTTTCTCTCGGTAACAGGGAGCTAAGCGATGCACTACAGATATCTTGATCGGTCAGCTTGACAACCTTTTCGCACTCGTCAAAGGTTACGTCAAGCAGCAAAATCCAGACATTGTTGGGAACTAGGATATCCACTTCCACACGTATGGGAAAGGACAGGCCACCCCACTGGGCCCGGGAGAAGTTTTCATTATCGCGGAAGCTCTCGCTCCAACGCAAGAACTGGCAACTGGAATCGTTTCGACTGCTAGAAAAGCCATGATTGTAAGTGGTTCAGAAGCCTCCAATCACTCACGGATTTGCTAACGACCCCCCCAGCACGGCCCCTACTCTGGCCAAAAAGCGACTTCAGGCAACTTCGCCTTTGGTATCGCGGGAAAATTGGAGATCGAGACAGGGCCTTGTTGTCAATTCTCGGTCTACCACCTGATGGATATTGCAGACGGAGAAGAGCGGCTAGGAGCCGGGCTAGTGCGCGCAACGGTGTCACAATCGGTAACGCAGAACGAACTTCACCGCCCGCATTTCGGAATTCAACCACTGTCCACCACGGAGCCGCTCCCCAAACCAACAGCAAAGCTGGGCCTCTGATCCCGAAGTCAGGTCAAGTTGACGGGGCAGCTCGGGCGCCGCCGAAGACCCTGTTGTCTGACGTGTCCCGAGTTCTTCGCTCCAAGAACGCCGGGCCTTACGAAGTCACCATCGATGCTATTCTCGAAACGGAGTCCACCTATCAGGCGGTGAAACAATCCGATCTGCTTCGCCCCCGAAGCGTGGCCATTGCTCTCGGGATCGCCGAGAGTGATATTGTCTGGATGGGCTTCTTCGATCCAGCCCTTGCGTTCAAGGTGACCATTCCCCGTTCGCGAGCAGGGAGGAGGACACCAGCGGGAAGCTTTATGGAGAATGACATACATGGCTCGCAGCAGCACGCGGGGTATTTCAACCATGAGATTGCCTGAGGGATTTAGGGATTAGTTATTAAAGAGGCACGTGTGTACTCTCCTTGTCTTCGAGATGATGGTGTAATCTCCCAACACTTGGCAGTACAAGTATACGGAGTTCATACAGATATACAAAGCATCATTGACATTGGTATGCAATCCCCAAATCTGGGGAAATTCAAGGAGCTGAAATGGACGATAGAAAGAATGACTTGAATTCCTGACTTGATCCTGGATCGCGTTGACTCTGAGGACTGGTCGAGAGCCTGTGGGTGGATGACGCGGCTTGAGCAGTCGCGTCTGAAACATGATATTCATAGACTTCTTGACCATCACATCTTCACTCATGAGCCGGTCCCTGGCACGGGAAGTTGAAGATGTTGAAAGCAAAGTACCAAAACATCAGGTATCATCGAACTCGCCCTGGCCCACCCACCAACCAACTGACTAAGTCATTGGATGCAACACACTGAGTTCGTCAATCCGGGGCCGAGCATGCGGAGAGATGACGCAAACCCCAGAACGAATCCCTTCCCTCCCTGGTCCCTGTAGATCCCCTCGCCCAAGGCCCGAATCATCAGATGACTATGGCTGAAACGCCCGTGAAGTTCCCGTTCGCGGGCCCAAAACACACGCGCGGCAGCCCTTCACTCACTCGCTCACTCAACTCACTGAACTCACTTTTTATACTACACTCTTTACTCTCCAAAAAGCCTACGTGTAAGTAATTTCACGCGACGCAACCCCAAAGACAAAACCAACGGTAAACTTCAATAACACACCCCTGACGTCCATTGCTCCTTCCACACTGCACCATCAAAACAACAAAACCATGTCCAACAATACAATCTGCGACATAGACACGCCGGACCCCTGGATCGTAGCGGGCAACGGGCGGTTCTACTTCACATTCACCTTCGACAACCGCGTCGAGATCTGGTCCTCGCCGACGCTCGAAGACTTCCGCCGCGCGCAAAAGTCGACAATCTGGCACCCGCGCCCCGGCACCCCCTGGTCGGTCAACATCTGGGCCCCCGAGCTCCACTACCTGGCCGGCCGCTGGTACGTCTACACGTGCGGCGCGCCCCCGGGCGTCGGCAACGCGGGCCACCGCACCACGGTCCTCCGCTGCTCGTCGCAGGACCCCATGGACGCCTCCGCCTGGGAGTTCCTCGGCCCCCTCGCGGGCATGCCGGACCACTGGTCCATCGACGCCACCGTCTTCAGCCCCGACGGGTCCGACCTGTACTGCTGCTGGTCCGGGTGGCCCATCGGCGACCACTCGGACACGGAGCAGGACCTGTTCCTGATCAAGATGGCCGGCCCCGAGAGGGCCGTCACCGAGACGCTCGTCTGCATCTCGCGCGCCGAGCTGGCGTGGGAGAGGCCCGAGGACGGCCGGCGCGGCGTCAACGAGGGCCCGACGTGGGTCGACATCCCCGGCGTCTTCAGGGGCATCGTCTACTCGGCCGACGGGAGCTGGACGAGCCATTACAAGCTCGGTCTGCTTCCCCTCGTCGGCCAGGACCCGCTCGACCCGTCGAGCTGGGCGAAGCGCTCGACGCCGCTGCTCAAGAGCCACAGGCGGTGCGGAGGGCCCTACGGACCGGGCCACGCCAGCTTCCTCCCCAACCCGCGCGACAGGACCAGGGTGTACTGCGTCTACCACGCAACGGCCAACTACGGCGAGGGGTGGGCGAACAGGAAGGCGCGGGTGATCGACATGGGGCCGGAGTGTTTCGGGCCTCACGCGCATCCGTTGTGCTGTGCGTTGGAGAACCACATTCCCAAGCACCGCAACCAGGCTGCTGGTAGGAGGGGGGGGTCTTGCATCATGTCATGACGGCGGCCACTTGGCCTTGGACTTTGGGCATCTCCAGATCTTCATGTCGAATAATCTCCATTCTTCTGCGGGCCAAAGAGTACTCATCCCAATTTGTGAGGAATAGAACAGCAAGCGAGAGATGAACCCGCAGACTCATCAAGCTCGCGAGGGTTGCAACGCCTATATCGTGATACCTTTAGCATCGCCCGTTCCCAGCGCAGCACATAACTAACGTTAGCTCCGGAGCGACCTTTTTCTAGGGGTCGTTCCTCTAACCGTGGTTATAAGCGACTGCGTTATAGCTATTCTTATTATAATAGAATAAGCTCTTTAGTAACTATAAATATAGCCCTATAGGATATTTCTTAATAATTATAAGCCTAGCTCTAACTAGAACCCTAACTATTATTTTAAAATATACCTTTATTACTTAAAATACTTATTAAAACTTCCTCTCTCCTATTCCTTTTTTCCTCCTTATTATATACTATCCTCTATTACTATAAACCCTCTATTTCTAAATAACCTTAATTATAATATCTTCTATTATTACTATAATAGTATTATACTACTTAACTATATATAGGGACTTCGCTACCTAGTATATTATAATCTAAGCTAAAGCCTAAGCTATTAGAATCTAGAAGTATACTAACCTAGATAACCCTAAGGGATTTTTATACTTAGGTAAGACCTCGTTAGAAACCCTAACTCTTAATATATATATTACTAAGTAAAACTAGGATATTAATACCTAATACTTATAGGAGAAAAGCGCTTATAATTAATATATTACTCTATTTAGCTAGGAAGCTCTAGAAGAGGCTATTACTAATACTACTTTTAGAATTACTCCTAAGTCTATTATTAGGATATAGATAATAACTAAATTATAACCCCTTTAGCCTCTAGCTACCCTAGTTATAATTAATAAGAATACTATAAGTATATAAGAATAGTATCTAGAGCACTTTTATTTACTTACTATATAAGAGTCTAAGTAAACCTATAAGGACTAAGAGTTTAAATAGATTAACTATCTAGTTATAAAGACTATTACTTATAATATTATTATACCTATATATAGAACTTCTCGCTAAAAGGGATATAACCCTTTATAACCTTATTATTAATCTTAAATACTACTATACTCTAAGTAAAGCTAATACCTTTATTACTTTTTAAGAGGAGTATATCTAAGTCCTAGAAAAAGCAAATAGGAGTATTAATCCTAATACCTAGATTAAGGACTTTAGGGGCGTCTACCTCTATACTACTTAGCTTAAGCTTCCTAAAGTAAGTAGTACCCTCGCTTTAAAAGCTTTTCTTTAAGTAATAAGTTATTACTTTATATTTACTTAAGCTAATATAGAGATTATAGATATCCTTAAATAGGAGTAAGCAGGGACCCTAGTCTCTAATATAAGCTAATATATTAATATATTTAAGGACCTCTTATATAAGGATATACTCTAGTTAAGATTATAAGGATAAAGTACTAGGGTTTTTATAACGCTAGCTAGCTATATAGATAAGGCTAACCTATTAAGCCTTCCTATAACTAGTAACTTATCTAGTAGTAAATAGTACCTATATAGGTCGAGCTATAAATAGCTAAGTATTAAGTATAACTACTTAGAAGCTGCTTTAACTAGACGCTACTAGAAGGGCCCCTATATATTAGTAATAGATATATAAGTAGCTTAGATCTATAACTAGTTAAACTATAAGCTATACTTTATTAATCTTTATATTAAACTCGCTCGCAAGGGCTAGCTACGCGCTATACCCTATAAGAGTAAGAACTATTAAAATAATAAGGGGGTTAATAAGGGTTTATCTAAGAAATCTAATATAGCCCCTAGTTACCCTATTAATATAATAATAGTTACTTTTTATATAGCTCTCTTAAATAAGGTTAAGGATAATATAGTTAACTTAGGTGAAGAGTACCTAAGTATTATTATAACCCCCTACTTAGGACCCTATATATTATATAAGTCTATAGTCCTAGATAACTATAGAGGGATATACCTTATAAATAATAAGTCCCTACTTATCCCCTCCTTAATTAAGTACTATAATAAAGAATAAGTTAATTCTAAAACAGCTTTATACTTAATTATTATAAAAGGTATATAGATTATTAAGAACGCTCTTAATAACTTAAAAAGCGCGAATATAGAGGACCTTACGCTCTATAATATAGGATATATAGAGAACCTTTATATTAATATTATCTCTAAAGTACTACTTTAGAAGATAGGTATCTAGTATTTCAGGTATAACTATATACTTTATTTTAAAACTTATAAGAATAGAATTATAATTAAGAAACTTATTAAGAAAGCGAACCTCGCCTTCCTTAAATATAAGCCTTATTCCTTATACTCTACTTCTAGGTAGATCCCCTGAAGTATTAATACTATTATTAATAATACAAACTATATACTTATAATATATAAGCGTACCTCTTTTATATTACTACTAGACTAAAGCGACGATATAATACTTTAGTACCTCTAAAGTAGCTACCTTAGCCCTAAGGCTCTAGAGTAGCTAGTATAAACTACTCGGGGGGTAAGGATTAAAGGCCTAACGCGCCTATAGTACTAATACTACGTAGTTATATATACTAAATAGGTAATCTTAAGATAAATATTAGAAGATAAGGTAATACGCCCTTATTATAGGATTATATAGGATCTATTTAACTACCTTAAAAGCTTTAACTAGAACTAGTAGCTCCTTATTAATAAGGATAAATATATTAGTTAGCTCTTTATATTCCTATATATTAATAAGACTTATAATAGTATTATACTTGCTCTATATACCTTTAAGTAATAAGTATCTTAATAGAAGGGACTTTCTATTTATAAGATTAAATAAGATATTAAGAGGTTAGTAATTTTACTTATAAGCTATATAAGATATAAGGATTAGACCTATATAAAAGGAATAGAGGTTAAAATAACCCCTCTATATATAAAGGAACTAAATAGTAGAGGGGAATAGGCTAGTTAGGAAGTTATAACTTAAATAATTAAAATACTTGCTATAGCTAGCTTACTTATAGAACTATAAGCTAAGATAGTATTAGTAGTAATAACGCTTTATAATATAAGCCTACTTCAGCGCTACGACTAGTATTCGCTACTATAGATTAAAGAGGAGTAGTTCTGCTAGTACGTTTATTAGTAATAACCTAATAATAGAGCGACTCTAACCTATAACCTTCGCCCTTACTAGGGATATATATACGCCTATAGCTACTATATATACCCCCTTAAGAGGGAATAAGAGAGAGGAATTAATAAGAGAGACTTTAAGGTAGTACTATAGGGATATATAAGATACCTAGTAGGATACGTTCTAAATACTTATAACTTATATAAGGCCTAGATCCTAGTATTATAAATAGCTTTTATTATATAGAATATAACGTTTAATAGATAGACTTTCTATATAAAGGATAAGGTAAAAGAGGCTATTCTAGAAGATATTATCTATAAGATAGTAGAAGGGATTAAAGAGCTTATATTATAAGTTAACTTTAAACTTTAGATCCTAGGCGTTATAAATAAGGATAAAGCTATATTAATACTTATAACTAAATAATTACTTATTATAACCCTTATTCTTATAACTAAGTCTCTAAATAGAAGAATCCTAAAACTTCTAAAGGGATAGGTAAGTTAGAAAAGGGGGTAGCTATTATTTCCTAATCCTATACTAGAGCTAGATAAAAGCCTAGCTCTAATAAATAGAGTAGTAAGTATAGTATATATATTAGAAGGAAACTATATATATAAAGCTATTAGGGAAGTTAATTCTAAAGGGGAACGGATTGAGGATTATATTATAATTAAATTACTCCCTACTTTATAATATATTTCTAAAGTAGGTAAGAGCAATAAGAATAAACCCATAGATAGGAGGCCCTTAAATCTATTAGTATAGCTATACTAGAATAGAGAAGAGAGGGCTAATACTAAATAGAGGTCTAACTAGGTATATAGCTAGGAGGACTATAGCTAAACTTATTAAAACTAATAACTATATAATTTACTACTTAGTAACTTATAACTAGGAATAATAGAGAGCGAATCCCGCTCTAGTTACTAGTTCTTATTATAGTATTATATAGAGCGGGAGTAGGTATCTAGCTTCTTTAAGACTTTTATACCTAATTAGTAGAAGGCTTTTTTAGAAGCTAGTATAGAGCACTATACGCTCTATAGCTATATTTATACTACTATTTATAGCATAAAGCCTGCTTATATAACTATAATAATCTATAAATATCTTATTACTAATAACCTTACTAAGCTACTATACTTATAGAAAGAACTTTTAAACCTCCTATAAGCGCTCTAAACTCGCTTTAAAGAAGTAGCTAAGGTTAAAATAGGTAAATTATAATAAATAGATATATAGCGCGTTATTAATTAAGAGATAACAATAAAGAGACTAATCCCTTTAAAGTAGGTATTTACTTATAAATTTAATAAGGATAATATCCTCGACTAGTATAAAGCAAGGATCTATATTCGAGGTAATTAGTAAGAGAAGTTACCGCTTAAATAGACTTATATAGTAACCCTCGCTACTTATACCTTTAGGGTAGTAATAGTAATTACTATATAATTTAACCTTAAAATTAAATAATTTAATATTATCAATACGTTCCTAAATACCTCTTAGGATCTAAATAGAGACCTAATTATTTATAAGTAACTAGATAGCTTCTAGTAGCCTAGAAAGTATATTAAACTATACTACGCGCTCTATAGACTATGGGAAGCGCTACTACTCTAATATAAGGGGTTCTCCTTAACCCTTTAGCGTCTAGGCCTTATACCTATAAGTAAAGACTTATATCTCTTCTAGTTAATTAAGAAGAGGGTTCTTATTATCTTCTATATAAATAGCTTTCTTATCTTATTTTATAAGAACTATAAAGAAGTAGTATAGAGAGTAATTACTAGCTTAAAAGAAGTATATAAATTAAAAGAATAAGGCCTAGTTAAGTACTATCTTAGAATTAGGGTTATTTATAACTAAGCTATACGAAAGATATACCTTTCCTATAACTAATATATTAAGTAAGTTATAAAAAGGTTTAATTTACTTAACTTAAGAGTACTAGTAACCCCCCTTCTAAACTAATTACTCTTAAAGAGTAAAGTAGTAGTAATACTATTAGGAGTAAAGAGTTTCTAAGAGAAGATTAGCTCTATACTCTATATTACTATTATAATCTAACCTGATATTACTTTTATACACTCCCTGCTCTTAAGATTCCTAGTAAACCCTGCTCCTTATTACTAGGCTACTACTAACTAGGTTATATAGTACTTATATTATACTTATTACCTTATAATATGCTTTAGTAACTTAGGGGGTAAATAGGTACTACTAATCGTAAGTAATGCTTTATTTATAAATAATAAGGAGATATAGAGGTTATCTTAAGGGTATATAATCTCGCTCTTTAGAGGACTAATCTAGTAGAAAGCTAATTAATAAGCTATAGTTATAATATTAATAATAGAAGTAGAGCTTCTAAACCTAGAATATATTACTAAGGAGATAATCGCTCTTTAGAAGCTCTTTAGGGATATTACTCTTAAACTTAGCGATATCTAGAGGATTTATTATAATAACTAATAAATAATTCGCCTTATAGTGAGTAAAAAGGAATAGATTTTAACTAAGCTATACCATATTAATATTTAGAATATATAGCTATAATAAGAACACGCTAGGGGATTATTTAGTATAGTATATATAATAATAAATAATATACTAGCTAATAGTCTTATAAAGGTTCTTAACTATTAGAAATTTAAATAGTTCTATTCGCTCCTTAATCTAAAAGATATATAGAGAATAATTATAATAACGAGGGATACTTTAAATAAGTATAGAAGGGCTAGTAGTGCCTAACTTTTAATTAATTTATAGCCTACTATATAGAAAGCTTAAAGTCGCTCTTATAGGAGTAAAAGAATATAATCTGCCCTAAAGGGCTACCTTAAAACGCTAATTTTCTATTACCTAACCTTAGAGGATTCGCTTATACTAATCTATTAGGATATTATATAAGAGTAGTAATACCTCTAGTTAATATATAATAATAAGACTATTAACTATATAGCGTATTATAATAGCTATATTACTAGTAGGTAGATAGCGTGCGGGTATACCTATACTAAGCGCTAGGGTTCTAAATAGAACTAGGGCGGGAGATAGAGCGATAACGCTATATATACTAAAACCGCCTATTACCTTAGGAGCCCTACTTAAACCCTTATTATTACTACCCTTCTTTACTACTATAATCTCCTCTTTTTAAATAGTAATAGCCTTATAGAGTATAGCTCTCTAATAAGCGAGGGTTTATAGGTTATATTAGAAGATAGTTATAGAAATAAAGTATATATAGAACCTTATTTTTCTAACTACTAGGTTATTTAAAGTCTTAGCTTTAGTATATTAGTAAGCTATAATAATAATAGGGGCGCTTATCTATTAATAAAGCACCTTACTCTTATAATAGTAGTTATACTTACTTACTATATTAAGTAAGTACTTTCTATTTAATAAGCCTAAGAGCTTACTTAAAATATATTAAAAATAGCGCTTATTAAATAGGGGTATTTACTCTACTTCTATACCTCTACTAAGGGGAGGAGGGCTAGGAGGGGGCTCTAAACTACCCTTATTAATACCCTCCTCCTTATCTATCTCCTTAGGAACTATAATAATAATAAGGTTAGTAATATTCTAATATATAGTTATAATAATAAAGAGATTATAACTTACTAGGAGCTATCCTCTTAAACTACTTAGGAGAGTAACCCTAAGGCCTCTTAAGCTATAAACCCTTATCTTTAGAGCTACCCTCTATAAGTCGTTTCTACTTCCTTCCACTTATTATATAATATATTATTATATAATATATTAATATATTATATATTAATATATTATATATTAATAATAAGAAGGAATAATATATATATAACCTTATTATTACTCTCTAGGGGAAGAGGGCGCGCCCCTCTACCCCTAGCTTTATTCTTACTTTTAGTAGCGTGCGCCTTCTCGAGGGCTATAGCCTAGCTAGTTTTCTTTTAAGAGGTATTTATAAATATATTAGTATATTATAATAGCTTTAAGATTATAATGCGATATAAGTATATATATATGCGCGTATACAATAAAGTTATTATTAGAACTAAAGTTAGGTATATATATAGTTATTATATTATATATAGGGAAGAGTTGAGAAGGTAGGAGGGTAGCTAGGTTATTTTATTTAGAGTTAATATAATAGTAGCCGCCCTATTTAAGCTAATAAGAGATAACGGATTTTTCTACTATTAGTAAGAATTAGTAAATAAAGGGTATAATAATAATAATAATAGCGATCGTTATAAAAGTAGAAAACTATAACTATTTATACTTAGCTTATACCTAATATAAATAACTTTACTTTATTATCTCTTTTATAAATAGGCTTATTAATAAGTTATTTATAGATATATTGCTTTATATTTAGGTATTTTAAGGGATATTATATAGTTAGGCGCTTTTCTAGCTACTACTATATCTAGGGGGTTATATTATAATACCTTTAATATTAGCTATTCCTAGCGTAGTATATAACTAATATTAGCTCTAGAGCGACCTTTTTCCAGGGGTCGTTCCTCTAACTATAGTTATAAGTAACTACGTTATAGCTACTCTCGTTATAATAGAATAAGCTCTTTAGTAACTATAAATATGGCCCTATAGGACGTTTCTCAACAGCCTGTAACAAGCAGCCTCTCATTTCCCCCCTTCATGGCGTCAGTGGCTTACATCAAGCCACTCCCGTCCGGTCTATTTCCAAAGAACAAACCCCCAAAAAAGATCAAGCAAAAGAAGATGCCCATTTCGTCCCTTCAAATCCCCCCATCGCATGAACTCCCGGATGAACGCCCGGTCAGAGAACCCTCACCAAAGCTCTAGCTCAGCCCCCCCCCTCCACCCCAAATCTCACCTACCGACCACGAGGTAAAGTTTGAACGGTCCCCGGTCACTGTCTCTCGGTGTCCGTTCTCACCCCCGTTCGGGCCGCCGTCGAAAGAGAAAAGGAAGAAACCGCGCGCTAGAAGTTTGATGAGGCTAGACGCACCTCTTACAAGAACTAAACCAAAAAGGTCGGTCGGTCGGCCCTTTCACGCAATGCATCCTGCGGGTAAGCGTGTCGTGGCGCGGTGGCAGTGTCGGTCCAAGAGAACTCGAAACCTCCTCGCTCTCACGCTCTCTCTCTCCCTTCTCCAATCTCCAAAAAGGGAAAATGCCGATGCGGGCGTCCGTCCGGGGGACCGACCGTGTCGGAGCTGATTGGAGGTCGCTGTGTATGTACCATACAGAGGAAGCAAGAAAACAAATACTCGTTCGCATCCTTCTTCGCGCGTTCTTTTGCTCTTCCAAGTCCTGATTCGTGGCTTTCCGGTCTCTGTTATTGTTCATCCTGTTTGTCTGGTGAGAAAAAGATGAGATCCAACGAATGTCTGCACGTGGCGGCGGCGGCGGCTTCAACACCGAAAATGACATCCAAACTGCCAACTCGACACGCCGCATCGGCAAACAATCCGTCTTCGTACCTGTATTCGGACTTGGAAAGGGACCAAATACGCCTGGTTGTTCTCGAAGCATCACCGAACCGTTCAGATCCGCTGGTGTGCCGCATCCTCGCCTGTCACCGCAACGATGCGCCGCCGTACGAAGCAGTCTCATACACACGGGGCGACGACGACGACGACGACGACGACGACGACGCCCTCACATCAACTATCCGCGTGCTGCCTCCCGTCCTCGCACCCTCTAGCCCCACCATTCTCGAGATCTCACAAGCATGCGCATCAGTCCTCGCCAGTCTCCGACACCCAGACCGGTCCCGAACGCTGTGGATCGATGCCCTCAGCATAAACCAGTCCAACCTCTCCGAGCGAAGCCTCCAAGTACTGATCATGCCTCAAATCTACCGGTCTGCCACTCAAGTCGTAATCTGTCTCTCCAGTTCAACCGAAGACGAAGACTACGCCGACGCAATAGACTTCATATCCCGAGGGCGCTTCAGGAACACGCCCCCAGCAACCCTGGCGTCGATCACCTCCCTCTTCAAGCACCCGTGGTTCTCCCGCACCTGGGCGATCCAGGAAGTAGCCAAGTCCCGCAGCGCAGTCGTCGTGTACAACGGAACATCATCCACGCCCTGGTCCAACTTCTCCCTCTGCGCGCGAATGCTGTCCCTCGCGGTCCCCGTGATGTCGCCCATCCGCCGCCTCAAGCAACGGGGCTGGATCGACACGCTCACGACCGACCAGTTCGTCAAGGCGATATGCGAGGCCACAGCCTGCGACTGCCGCGACCCCCGGGACCGCGTGTTCGCGTTCCTCTCAGTGTACCCCGCGATGATGAGCAGATCGCAGATCGACGAGTACCGCACCGCGGGCTTCGGAGGCGACAGGTGCGGCGAGACCCGCGGCAAGGGCGACGCGATGGACAGGGCGGTGAGCGCCGTGGAGGTCGTCGAGGACGAGAAGACGAGGGCGCGGATGGCCAACTATGCGTACCCGGTGCGGACGGTGTACACCCAGTTCGCGATGCTGCTGTTGGAGAACATGGGCCTGGACTTCCTCTCTGCCGTCCAGGGACGCGCAAAGGCCGACGACCTGGCGCCTAGTTGGGTGCCCGATTGGAGGGTGAACAGCGGACGGACGATCCTGGCGCATTTGCCGCTGACGCAGTTCAACGCGGGAGGGCATCGCTGCGACCAGTCATTCAGAATCGTGCCGGGCGATGATGGTGCGGCTGGCAAGCTTGAGGTGTCGGCTCTTTGCTTGGGGGAGATCAAGCAGCTTGGAAAAATCTGCGACGTGAGCGCGGATGGATGGGAAGACGTTGTCTTTCGGCAATGGAGAGGCATTGTGGAGGATGCGAGGCAGAAGAGGGGCTCCAAAGAGTGTCCCTCCAAGATACTATCGGCGTTCATCCAGACTGTTATGACCGACTCCGACGACGAGTATGCCGAGGACCGAAAAGCACTCTGCCGGAGATTGTCGGTACCAGAGGAACGAAGACGTCTGGACAGCAAGACTCTTTTTGAGGGGCTCGACACTGAAGCAATCGCCAAGCTGCGCATCAGCTGTCACAGGCGAAGGCTTTTTATAGGTTCAAAGGGAGCCATGGGGCTGGTTGCGAGCGAAAGCGAAGAGAGGGACTTTGTGGGAATTCTTCCCGGGGCCAGACTCCCGTACAGCTTCCGTCATCGATACGATCTCGCGTCAGCCGATGTGGAATTGATCGGGGAGTGTTTTGTGCAGGGCGTTATGAGAGGCGAGGCGTTGGTTACAGACGTCTCCGTTGTGAAGAGAGAGATTCGCATTTGCTGAGATGCGAATGCTTCACGTTTTCAGGCTCATTTAATTGATCAAGCGTGCACGAATGAGCGGACTTGGCCGATTTGGTCTACGTTTTCCCAGCCCGTAAACACTGTCAGGTATCTATGGTATCATGATGGAGTAAAGCTCCGAATGCAACAATTACGCAAGAGCACGAAGCTCATTCAAGACATCAAGGCCGTGAGAGATTACCCAACCGCGCTGTCAAAGTCGCTGACTTAAATGCCGTTGCTCGCACAGCCGAATACCCTGCCAACGGTACCAGCCTCGAATTCTTGGATGATACCTTCAACACTTGCGTAGGTTCCGACAGTCAAGAACAAAACACCAGTGAGAACGATGATGATGTTCAGTGCCATGGACGCCAGGTCGGGGATCTTGTTGGGTCTGGGAACACCTGCTCGGTTATCGGCACCGCGCATGCGGAAGTAGGCAACACCCCAAAATATGAAGCCGAAAAATGAGTCGAATAGTGAGGACATGAGGGAGAGCACTGTCGATAGTTAACATCACAGCATCGCATGAAAATCCAAATGAACCAGGACTCACGAGAGGAAAAGAATGGAATCAACTCGGCGATCAAGAAGGCTAATAGCCAGAGGGCAACTGCTATCAGTCAGTCGGCATGTTCCTACGAGTGAGAGGAGGCACTCACGCAGAATAGTCGCCCACGATGACCATCCAACCACAGTGTGCTCGTGCAAGTGCTTCGTGCCCTTGAAAAAACGGAAGAAGAGGAAGCGGGCCGAGACACTCGCATACAGCACTCCGAGGAAAATGAGCGTGGGAATCATGAAGGAGAAAGACACCTTCTTGTACACCCCCTCAAGGGAGCCGAATGCAGGGGCAGTCATGTACTGGTTGCCCGTATAGGCGTAGATGACAGCACCGACGATGCTGAAGACGATAATCTCGCCAATCGTGACAGCCCAAAGAGCCTTGGGGAAATCCCTGCATTGGGTTAGTAATATCCATCAGCTGGGTGAGAAAGACGGCTTACCGAGGATCTTTCATCTCCGCAATAAAGCTGGGTAGCGTGATCTGCCCAATGAAGGTATAACTAATATTCAAAAAGGCGTTCATGCCAGAGACGAAGGTGGTGCTGGCCAAGGGGATGGCAGTGACGACCGGCTTGCCTCCAACCTGAGTGACGCCGTTCTTGTCGACGTAAGAATCGCGGGGGTCATAGCCGGCGGGGTGCGCCTGGATACCAGCGAAGATGGTTGCCAGAAGCACGGAGATGAAGGTGAAGGCAGCTGACGCAGTGCCCGCCTTGGAGAGGGCGGAAAATGTTCGCGGCAAGGACGAGACCCAGCAGATGATGGTAACAACAATTGAGAAGACGACCGTGCGGCAGACCACTGGGTCGGACTCGGTCATGGTGTTGAGATACTTGGCGCCGACGAGAACGTGGAGGCCCTGGGATGCGTGTCAGCGGCTACTTGAGGTACAGTAAGTCAACTACTGACTTGAATGAACTATTAAATGTTAGATATAGATGATATATTTTGAGCGTGATGGACGAGCGCATACTGTATTGTTCAAGATAAACATGACGGCCGTGGCATACCATGCCCACGTCTTGCCCCAGAAGAGCATCTGTCCAATGTCACACACATCGCGAACTTCGGGGTGTCTCAGACAGAATTGCCAGAGAACCAGGGAACTGCGATGGGAGTCAGTGACGTGCATGTGCATCTGGTCTCGTGAATGCGGCGTACGTGTAGAGCACAAGAAGGGCGATCACCGCGGTGAGAACCAGGCCGGGGACGAGACCGAGAATGCTGTACGACCAGGGAAAACTCATGATGGCCTACGATTGTCAGTCCGCGTTTGTCCAAGCCCCAATGCGACCGCAACTTACCAAGCAAATATACTCGGAGAAGAGCAGTCCGGCAGTCTACGTCAGTCAGCATTCAATCCATCTCATGCGATGCTCGTCGCATCCAACCTTTTGCCAACTGCATGTCCGGTACTTGATGGCATGACCATCTTCCTCCGCGAGCTGCTTGCCCAGGATGGCATCGGCGCTGGCTTCACTGTCCGAGGCGTCGACGATGTTCTCCTGGACGGGGGCTATCCTCGGTCCAACTTTGGTGTTGCGCCCGCCGAACCAGGCGCTGCGTCCCCTCAAGCCGCCCGACTCGGGATCCGTCCGGGCAAAGTTCCGTTCGGAAGCGACCTTGTCCTCCGACGAGGCAGTCAGCTCAGGTTGGCGCAGCTCCTTTTCCATGGCGACGATAGGTGGTCGTGAAAAGTCGTCTGCAATTGTCGAGGGCTCTGGCCGATGGAGAGTCGCGCAAAGGCGACGGTCGTCTAAAGGTTGGTCGACCGAACCGAGTAGGAGTAAACAATGCTATGCGACTGCGACAATGTGACGAAGAGCGTCGTCTGCTGTGCTGGAGATGGGGAGGGTAAGAGATGACGCAAAAGGGATGTCACCCAGACCAGCAGTTCAGAGGAGACAGATGTTGGATGGCAGGAATGGCGAGTGCGTGGGACGTGCGGGTATATGAAGCAGCGTCGACTTGAGAAGGCGAAAAGCAGGAATGATCAGCCAGTACACTGCGTACGTAGAGATGCATTTTGCAGACATGACCGTGGCAACTGGGAACTCCTCGGAGACAGACGTGGGTTCCTTGTCAGCTCCTCCTGCACTTCCCGCTTCTTCTTATTAGCTTAAGGTGCCTTACGTTGGTTGGCAAAGGCGGACAGCCGAGGAAGTATACATCAGAGAACATTGCCAGGTAGGTGAAATCCCATGTACAATCCGCTGGTTTGTCCATGTTGGCAGTACATGCTCGATTGCTCGATCATGGTAGGCTCAAGATGCACTAGTATCTCTCCTCCGCAGAGATTACGATACCCGCACTCGCCGGTACATGCCCCAGTGACAAGCCAGTGAGAGGCCGGCAAGAGGCTCGAGAACACGGGAGGCAACGATGTGGCCTGGAGGGAGGAGGGGTGGAACGGAGTCCGCCCCGGTCAGAATTTTCCATCCGAGCGGCGGCGTCAGCGAGTCGAAAGTCTCGTTCGACAGGAACAGACGGCCTGGGCTGGTCGCGGAGCACGTCATTGCGGGAGATGGAGGAGGCGTCGTCGAACCACACAGCGTTGCATTCGTGGTGATTATATCAACTAGCGGCCGGTAATAAGACGAAAGAGTGGACGGACTGAGAGTTGTGAAGCAGCTTTACGGCCAGTCCGACCCAATTCCTTCTGCCGCATGGAATAATCAACAAGTGGGCAACTTCGGGCGCCCTAGCCAGACGAACGTTGCTGGCGTCTTTGTGTCGACTTAGTGCGGCGCCGCTGGGGGGGGCACCGATAGGGGTTTCTTGGTGTGCTCGTGGAAGAGCCAACTGAGTTGGAACCTCGGAGGGGAGGAGATGCAGGGATCGGCGGAGACAAGCATCGAGGGACTGCGCCACCAAGAAAGCTTGCGCCGGCTGGTGACGTCGATTTCTCACATTCTGAAAGCGGCGCACGCAGCCCAGCAAAAGTCAAGAGATGGCCAAGAGATGAGGCACTTCTCGGCACCTGAGGAACGCTCTTGGCAACGCGCATTCTTCATCCCGGCCGGTCTCGGGCGTGAGGAGTGACCCCGTCTTCGTGAGCAACGGCAGCTGCTGGACACTGCACAAGGTGGCACCTAATGAGACAGGTGAGATGCGGTATGTTGTGTGCGTTCACTTGAGCGTGTGAAGAACTTTGCAGGATGAGAGCGAGAGACTTTTGGTTGAAATTGGGCTGGTGGATGCTGGCCCGCTGACAGCAGACAAGGATGTAGCTTGCAGCACGCAGCACGCAGCACACAGAATAAGCGGAGAGTGAAAACATCGGTTCCCTCCTGATAACCGGTTCCCTCTCTGCGCACAGCATTGGACAAGCGTTGGAAGCTTGCAGCAGACGGCGGCAGCAGGGCGAACAAGCTTGGGTGAGAAAGGCTCGGCACGGTGAGCCCGAGGTTTAAGTCGAGACTTGAAGTAACTCTCCTGCTCTGTGATCGAGTGTCGGCCATTAGGAAGACAACACAGACGCAGGAGGTTTTGGCGATAGTCTTCGACTGAGGCTGGGATACGGCCGCCATTGACGTTTGAACCCTGAGAAAGTATGGGCTGAAGCTCCAATTGCGCCATCGGTTTTCACAATTGCATCAGACAAGAACAAAGGGCAATGAAAGGCACCCCATCCGATTCGGTGGCAGCAGACCCGTCCCAAACACGCGGGACAACTTTTGGCTCGACAGCTGAGGAAAAGGAAAAACGTTAAAAATTGCTGATGCTTCGATGCTACTTTGTCTGAAATGCCCCCTCTATGCTCCGTCTGGGATGGCGCCGTTTGCCTGCAAACACCACCTGTTTTGCGGTATGCGCCATCCATGCTGAATGCAGGACTCATGTACATACATGCATACATCGCTGCGATATGCTTCCCGGGTCATCATTGCCGTTTGAAGATACTGTGGTCTCTCTTCTTCAAGGCACTTGCGTCTCGTCAAAATCACACCATCTGCGGATAACCTCGTCCACGGCCTGGATGCCCTTCTTGGACGCCTGGATCTCGAACCACTCCCTGTGCACCGACGTGCATCCATCGCAGTTGATCGGACCAGCGTGCAGCCCCAGGCCCGACAGCTCGAGGTGGATCAGTCTCTCGACGCGGTGCACATGCGGCACCATTCGCGGCTGCTCTCCGGAGGCCTGACTTGCGCCCGGAATGTACGGGTAGTACCGCAACACCTCGATATCGTACGAGCACTGCCGCGACCACTGCTGCATGCGCCGCTGCACGTTCGCCGCCCTTCCGATCTTGATTAACATCTTGTTGTCCGCCGAGCCTTTACTCGCGTTGGCCACAGCCGACACGACGTCGCTCGTTCGCCTCTGACGGCCTCCGCCTCGCGGAGGTGATGGCGGGGTGAGCAGCCCCCGCGCCTCGCTGACCGGCGCCCCGGCCTTTTTCGACGTCGGCATGATCCAGAACATGTAGATGTATCCCGGCTCCTCGGAGCTTCCGTACGGACGCGCGAGCTCCGCCATCAGCGCCGAGGCCGTTTGGGGGTCTGTCGTGCCGGGGATCAGGGAGAGGTACTGTGCCGTCTGGGACTGGGAGAGCGGCTGCGGGGACGCCTGGTTGGAGCTCTTTCGAGAGTGACGGCTCGACGTGCTCGGTCGACCGGAGTTGCTGGGCGCAGAGAGGTGGTTATTCGAGGGCCGCGAGGGGATCGCGACAGAGCCGCCGTTCTGAACCGGATGCGGCCGCGGGCGCGGCGGCGTGTCCTCTTCCTGGGCTTCGTCGAGTGGAATCGTGAGGCAGCAGAAATGCAGCTCCTTCCTGGGCTTCGGGCGCCAGATGCCTTGCGGCTTTTCCAAGTTGGTCGCATCCGACTGGCCGCCGTTCGGCCGCGGGCGGCTCTGCTTCTTGGAAGGGTTCGAGCCCACGTCGACGAGGCCTAGGCGGTCAGCGAGGGTGTCGATGCTGGTGCGCGCTTCGAGGATCGGTTGGCCGGACAGTCTAGGACCGGGACTCGAATGGGAGGAACGGCTCGCGGCTTGGTCTTTGTGGTGGTGGCAGTAGAGCGACTCTTCCTTGGCGGTGGGCGAGAGGAGCTTGCCGCGGACGGGGGTGATGGCGTTGCGGCAGAAGTTGCCGTTGGTGGTGAGGCCTTTGCAAGTCGTCTTGGGGTTCTTGGAGTCGGACCTGCCGAGGCGGTCTTCCGGGGTGTTGGCGACGTAGCCCATGGCCTTGAGAGTGGTGACAATAGCCTTGGTGTTTTTGGGCGACCTTGTTCTCGATTGTTCTCGATCGTGACAATGATATTGTTGGTGTTTCCGGGTATGCTTTTTCTTCGAGCGAGGAACTGAACAGCGACAGAGAACAAGAACAACCCGACCCGGGGACAGGAGCCAAGCTGAAATACGGCAGCGACAGCGATGATGCAAAAAGCACTTGGCTCACGACACGTCAAGCGCGTGAATCAGGGCAACCGTCAGGGCCAGACCGGGCCTTGGTCGCGTGGCCTGCAGCATGTTGACTTGTGTGGACTCTGTACGTGACGGGGGCCAGCTTTCTGAGTCCGCTGACTGGTGACTGACCCGGCGGTTGGGGCTCTCGGTCCTCGCGTATGGTGCCTAATCCATCAGCGCCGGCCCATTCTGGGTGCATTTTTGGGGCATTTTCGGGCCCCGCGACAGGGCAGACGGCTTGCTCGAGCACGACTCGAGATCACTCCACGCAACGGAATGGCGGTGGGTAAGCGCCCAAAGAGATCGAGAGAGCCCTTGCTGGCGATGTCATCGGGTCGCCAGATGGGGCTTAGCCTGCACAGCCTCCCGCAATCCTGTGGCTTAGCCTCAGGCAGGTTCCCCAGCCACACTCTCGGCCGTTTTCGTAGTTTCCCCCAAAACACCAAAAAATCATCACCACTATCGTTTCTACACAGGCAGCCACAGCTGCATTTCGAGGTCCGGCTTGGTGCAGAGTCATGTTGTGGAAGTAACGATAAATTTTCTCGCCTCTCAAGCTGATTCAACGTCCAGTTGACTCAACTGCCGCGTGGGATTCGGGCTGGTCTCGCGCACAGTCGCGCATGCATCGACAGTCGAGAGACTTTCTCATGTCAGGATATGAACCTCAGACCAACAGTTTTTTACGATATGCAAAAGCCGCTCTTGATGCCCCGTAACCTTCTGTCTGGAACGAGGGATTTGACTGCTATTGACTGGGACACCAGATGCTTGCTTCGATTACGACGAGCCTCGCTGGAGCTGCGTTTGCCCTCCTCCGAGTTGCCTGCTTTGCAAAGAAGCCGTCGCAGTCGCAAACATTGGACGCAATCGGCGACGGATGCAACGAAGACTAGACTGCAAGCATCCTGGTTAGCAGCCAACCTCTCCCAGCATCTTCGCCAGGTCGATACCCTACCCTGGCTGACCGAAAGCTCGAAGTTTGCCAAAGCTAATGGGTACCCTTTAGCACAGTTTGAGAGAATACTCAAGTGTCGCCTCCACAGCCAAGTCCGGCGTCCCTCGCCCATTTCCGCCGGAACAGCATCCGTCAAGGCCGACAAGATCCACTGCTGCCCGCCTCAGACACCTCCGCCTTTCGACCACGGAAGATGGAGTGACTACCGCGTGTCCATCGAGTGACGGTGGCTTCAAGAAATGCTCTGCCCGAAGAGACCGGCCTTGCTATCAAGGAAAGCCGGCCGAGGTTCTCCGGATGGTGCGCAGCCGATGCAGACGCACAATAGCATCATGAAGGGGAGCTCGTTTCAAGCCTCAGCTGGACAAGGCCTTTTTGGGCCCCCAAGAATCCATATTCATCATCGTCGGAAAGCTCGCGTCACGAGATGGCTCCTCACCAATTGGCAATCTTTGATGGGCAAAGACACTGTGGATGCGGGTTTTATACTACCTTTTCATGCCAAATACACTGCTCCTGTGCGTGTGCCTGCAGCTTCCCCTGAGAGCCAGTAATCTCGGGGTTCCTGGACGTGCCGAGCAGAATCACACCACAAACGAACCATCGGGAAGTGGGTCACCCGTGGTGATGCGGCCTTGGAAAATGGGTCCCATTGCCTCTCTTCAGCTGGCAACGGCTCCGATCCTTGTTTGGTCTCTGCCAGAGGCATCGGAGACCGAATGGGAACATGACGATCAATCCCCGTCTCCAGATTCGCTAATCTGATCCAACCAGGCCCTTTTGGTGTACCCCTACCCAAAGCCCAATGGGAACAGACCGCCACTTCTAATAATCGCTGTCATTTCGTATTCGGTTTCCGAATGGTCCCTGGGCAAGCTCGTCGTACCACACGCTTGAGCGGATGCCGGTGAATTTTGATCGTGCCATCAGCGTCTGCGAACCCTTGCAGCCAACAGAAAAGTAATCAACTTCTCCACTGGAAGGCAAATGATTTATATTCCTCTTTTGCCCCCTTTACCCTCTCCGGAGACGCCTTGAGCCTTTTGGTCGCAGTCAACGCATCTCGAGAGTCACATTCTGTGCTTTTCTTGGGTCCTTGTTCTCTCATTTGATTTGGGGTGCGATCGAAACCATGGCGTCTTCGGTATCTTGGTACGACCTCTTGCTCTTTCCCCCGTCTTACATCGCCGTCGCGATATCGAGTGAGAAGACTCGCATAAGCTAACGCAACTCCTGCAGGAACTCAACCGTCGTGTTCCCCAACCAGACCGACTCTGCCCAGAGCTACCTCGGCGTCCTCGACGACGTCAACAAGTACAATGTTCAGCTCAACATCCTCGAGCGCCTCTGGGCGGCCTGGTACCTGTGGATGCAGAACGACATCCTCGCGACCGGCATCATGACCTTCGCCATGCACGAAGTCGTCTACTTCGGCCGCAGTCTGCCCTGGATCATCATCGACGCAATCCCCTATTTCCGCAGATGGAAAATCCAACAGGTGAGCCGACCCATCATCCTCCTTCGTACCCGGGCGAGGATCGCAAATACAGCAAATCCCGCCGGGTCGTGAAGCCGGGAAACAAAACTGACAAAAAGGACCTGAAGCAAAAAATCCCGACCTGGAAGGAGCAGTTCGAATGCGGCGCCCTCGTTCTCTTCAGTCACTTCACCGTCGAACTCCCTCAAATCTGGCTCTTCCACCCCATTGCGACATGGTGCGGCCTCGACTACGGCGTGCCCTTCCCGCCCGTGTGGAAAATGGCCTACCAGATCGCAATCTTTTTCGTCCTCGAAGACACCTGGCACTACTGGATGCACCGCGGCGCCCACTGGCCTCCCCTGTATAAGACCGTCCACAAGATGCACCACTACTACTCGGCGCCCTTCGGCATGACGGCAGAATACGCATCCCCCATCGAGGTCATGTTCCTCGGCCTCGGCACCGTCGCGTCTCCCATCCTCTGGGTCCTCATCACCAAGGACCTGCACCTCTTCACCATGTACGTGTGGATCGTCCTGCGCCTGTTCCAAGCCATCGATGCGCACTCGGGCTACGACTTCCCTTGGTCTCTGCACCACTGGCTGCCCTTCTGGGCCGGCGCGGAGCACCACGATGTCCACCACGAGAAGTTTATCGGAAACTATGCGTCGAGCTTCAGGTGGTGGGACTACATCATGGACACGGAAGCCGGCGCCGAAGCTCACAAGCGCAGGCGCGAGGCGAAGTTGGCAAAGGCGAAGAAGGCTCAGTAAAGCCAGCCAGAAACACGCAATAGGCTCATAGATTGCAACCCAGTGATAGAGTCTGGGGAGCCTCGGAGGTGACGGAAGTCGTTGATGAGAATCGGCCACGCACACTCCTTATGGCCGGCGCGATGACTTTTAAATGATGGGTCGTAATTCGATTAGATTTATATATTAATGCGAGAATCGCTCACACCATAAATTTCGCTCTCGACACATGCAATACTTCGTCGTCATCAATCCGCTGCAGCCTAGTGAGAGGCCGCTTTACCGACACCGCCCATTTGCGGCGGCGGCGCAAATGTCGGACGACTGACATCTCGTCCAAAGTCATGGCGTTCGTCTCCAGGCATCGCTAATCTTATCGACTACACATTAGTTGCCGTCAACAAAATGAATATTCTAGAGCCAGTCGAGGCGAGCATGGAGAAACCGAATCTGGAACAAGCGACAATGTCTCTTGACGACTTATCGACGAGCTCATTCATCGCGTCTCGTCGGAGACATTCACGCCCTCACCTGCTGCAAACAATATGCAGCAATCCCTTCGTCTTCCAGGCTCAGCTCTGCCGTCATGAGAGAACTCTCAAATCCACGCAGCATGCTTTACTCAGCCGATGAAAGACGAAACAGGCGCCCAGTCCCGAGTCTCAGAAAGTCGTCAGCGAGAACGCGCTCGCTCACGCAATCAACGCTTCTCTGTCTGCATCCCACCTGTCGTCCACTGAACCTGGTCAACCGAGCTCGGAGGCCCGGACAAGCTGGTCCAACAATGCCGCCGTGGCTCCGAGCCTCCCAGATCTGTCTGACGGACTGGATGAGCTGATGCTCCCGCATCGGGCCGTATCTTTCCAGCCGGCCGGCGGCGTGAAGCTTCCCTCAACCGATGTCCTCCAGAATACCTGTAGTGTGATTGAAGCGTTTGCGACCTTCTTTGTCTCTGGGTGTACGTCACAGGATCAGATCCAGCACTCAGATACTTCACTGACGAGCCCCCAGACGTCTCCGGACGCAGCGGCAATCCCGGGCCTCTTCATCGCCCTCACCGACCCTCACAACTGGGCAATTCATAGCTACACTGAGACCAGCATCGGCCCGTTCATGCGCCAGCAGGCATTCTGCCTCGCTCTGGGTCTCCTCCTAGCACAGGTCCTGAACAACATGGGCGTGACGTCGTACCATCTTTCCAACATGGTCACCTGGGACGAAGAGCGCACCAGCTTCTTCAGATTCAAGAAGTCGTGGGAGGGCAGGCAGGCGATCGCCCTATGGGCGCAGGCCGTGCTCGTCTTTTGAGGAGCAGCTTCCCGACCGGCGAAGGAATACCTCCCATCACCAGAGCGTCGTCCATTTGCGGAGAAGGCGCTTCTGCCGCTACCGAGCCCTGTGCTGCCTGGCAGCGCGAGGCGGCGGGTTTCCCCGTTCTCGTCGACCGAGTCCTGGGATCGATCGCTGGAACCGCGCGTATGTACGTTGTCTTGCCGAGGAGATGGAGGATGGCGAGCGGTTTGGTTATTTCACCTGGGACACGGCTAGCAGTGAGGCGACATTCCTGGATGGGGGCCCGATTAAGAACAGCCGTTTCGAACGAGGCGAGAAAAAGCCCCTCATCTAACTCACGAGGCGGCATCGTTTACGAAGTGCGGCCGCACGAATGCAAGGAACCGTCCGGCTCGTTCGCCTCTGAGCGTGAGTTCTTCGAAGAGCTCCAGAGCTTGGTTCCGAGAAAGGTTCACCCCAATGGAGTCGTACGCAACTTCCGCGGGTAGTTCACGCCCTGGGGTATCGCGGGGACGCTGGACCCCTCACCCTGGGGGACGCCGGGGTGGTTTTGGTCATGGAAGAGGAAATGGATAAGTGAGGTGGAGTCGAGTCCGTAAGGCAGCCTTTCTCGTGTTGTCTCCGTGAGCATGCGACTCTGACTTCTGCGGTCATCATGTGGATGAAACCTCGGGGCGTTAGTTCAGCGCAAACAATTGCAATCATACTACCGTGCTCTATTCATCATACTCGCCCTTTGCGACGGTGAGTCGGGCCTCATGCTCTTCGCACAAAGCAATGAGTCATTTTGGCATCGATTCCTCCGATTGAAGACCCCGGCTCTTTATCCTGCCCCCGGCCGTTTCCTCATCTTAAGTCTCATCCGGCGAGATGAGGCTAGCCAAAGTTCCATTCTAAAGCGTCCTTTTCTTTCTCGCCCTACAGCTTCACGACCTACGCGATGTGACACGGTCGATGCGCCTATGTGGCACGGCGTGTCTACTCCAGGCGCCCTTTCAGCTTTTTCGCCAAGGTTCTGGTCAGATTTGATAGAAGCCAAGCGAGTCATCGTAGGGCTCGTCATACGCAAGCACTTTAATGTGTTTGGCCTCATCCTCTTCGCTCATAAAGTGCTTCCCATCCATCCTCAATTTCGTTTCCCCGTCAGCCACGTCGTTCTTCTCCATCTCTTGAATCAGGCAACATCCACATTCGTTCGACTCATCAACGGTCCCGCACTCTCTCGCCCACACAATCATGTCCCGATACTTCGTACCAGCCCTGGCAATGGCCGCCATTGTCCTCGCCAAAACAGACAACGAAGGCTGCACCTCCTTCACCACCGTCCGCACCGAGATCGGCTACGGCAACACGTACGAGTCCGTCGTCTGGTACGTCCCCGACACCCTCGAGATCTGCGAGGGCGTCGACTGCGGCGGCGGCCGCGCCCCGCCACGCAACGTCCCCGGGTGCCCGCGGTACTCCGGCACCGAGACCGCAACGCCGAAATTCCTGGCGACGGACCCCGCGGCCACGCCTGTCAGTACGGTCGTAACGGTGACGCCGACCAGGACGAGCACCGTCGAGACCGTGACTAGGACGGCCACGGCGACGGCGGAGACGCCTGCCGCGTCGTCGTGGACTGAGAGTCAGATTCAAGGTGTTGCTACCAGTGGCACCATGACCAGCGGATCAGCGGCGACGGAGAGCGCGAACGGAAGTGCGAACGGGACCGGAACCGGCACCGGCACAGCGGCTTTGACTACGGCTACCCCGGCGGGGGCAGGACCGACGGCAAGGGCTGGACTTGCGGCTGCGCTTGGGATCGCGGCTGCCGTGGCGCTTGTGTGAGATCGAGATCTGGCGACCATCAGGAAAGGAATGCGGGAGATCTTGGCAGTGAACGAGATAATGCCCAGGGCACTGAATGTTGAGGCCCAGTTATACTTTCAAATGCCGCCAGAGGCTCATAAATCTGCATCTCGAGCTTAGCGTCGTTTCGCACTGACCAAGATGAGCAACATGAGCAGAGTTTGTCCTCTTTCCACCCTGTTGCTTTTAATAGAATATTTCAAGTCAATTGCGCATTTGGACGAAGGCGGGGTCACAAGAGGACCGAGGGCCGAAAGTTTGGCACACCTGTCATCAACAAGTGCTGTAGGGACTCATCCTCCTCTGACCATTATTGTGCTGTTGATTACAAGAAATCATGTCCAAGCCAACCGTCATCCTCGTCCACGGCGCCTGGCACCGCCCGGATCACTACCGCCCATTTCTCGACATGCTGGAACGGAAGGGGTACCCATGCATCGCCCCGACCTTGCCCTCCGGCAACACTCCGCCGCCCGAGAATCCCACCGAAGCGGACGTCCACTGCATAAGGGAGGCTGCCCGAGACGTGGTGGATCGGGGCAGAGAGGTCATTGCCGTGGCTCACTCGTACGGCGGCGTCGTGGCTACCGAAGCCTTTGCGGGTCTCGGCGTCAGGAATCGAGCCGCGGAGGGAAAGCGCGGCGGCGTCCGGTGGCTCGTGTATGTCACGGCCTTGATGTTGTCTGGCGATGATTGCATGGGGGCCGTCTTGACGCCGCAGGATGCCGTATGGTTAGGCGTTGAGGTATCTCAGACTGGAGCTGACGACGCGGAGAGTTTCTGCAGAGTGCTGACATGAAAGTAGGGAACAGAGGCTGTTGTCGCAGATGGATATGACCCAGGATCGATTTTCTACTCTGATATTCCCAAGAAACATCGGGCGAAATGGCAGAGCTTGCTACGGAGCTGTCCTATCTCTGTCGCGGCTTACGTGCCTCGAGAAAAGGCTTATCGAGACATCGACACAGTTTATGTGTACTGCGAGAACGACCTCGCAGTTCCCATGACTGTGCAAAAGGCGCTGGTGTATAAGGTGAAGGAGCTTGGGATTCGAGTCAAGGAAGAAAGCTTACAGGCTGGGCACTTCCCATCGCTGAGCATGCCGGCAGAACTTGCTCAAGTTGTCGAACATTTGTCAGGTCATCGATCATGCCTTTGACATGAGTACTTACTGTTACGATATGGGGACTTTTAGCTGGCCTTTATACACGAGTCTGAACAATGTACGACGCAATCCGCGCGCATGCTGGTGAGCAACTCCGTAACTAGGATGCAGGTGGTGCCATGATGTTCTAGGATCATCATACGAGATGAAGACGAGAGCCCTTGACAGTCTGCCTAACCTCTCGTGGACTTCAGACAGCTTCCACTGAATTCTCGGACAACGACCAAGAACATCGAACACTAGTCAGCGCAGTCCACCAGGCCAGACTCATGGTCATGCCGCATCCTCAACCCGAGTAAACCTAAGTCCCCGGTACCCCTCACCGAGACCCCCGCCGCATAATGGCATGGGCCATTTAGGCTTTCGGCGTGGTGGAGGGAGCATGAACGACGGCATCAGACGAGGAGCAGCTTGAGACCTGCAGGAAATGAACATGGCCGACGGGACCGCACCCGGGGTGCAGAGCGCACGCGGCAAAGGGGAAAGGGGAGGGGACCGGAACACCCGGACCGCGTACCCACATCATCCTCTACCCCGGGCCCCCTGCTCTATGTCGGCGTCGGTTTCAAAACCTGGGGTGAGGCAGTTCACGATACGCTTTTCGCGCGCGCGATTCTTCTGGTGCCTCTTGCCACCCCGCAATGTCCAGCCACAAGGTAGTAATTACACTTTCTCAATTTATCGATTGACTCGGCTTACGATGCAGGGTACCGTTCCTTCCTCCTCAGACTAGAAACCCTGAGTGCCGTGATTCCATGCCGGCACGGTTGAAAATTGGACGGGAGGGTGTCAAATATTTTGCTAGGGCTCATTCGACGTTTTGGGCTGCATAATTCCTCGGGGTTCGCACATCTGGCATGGGCCCCTTGATGTTATATATCGTTTGTCCATCGGCATCTGACGGCTGTCATGGCCGCATGCGGTCTCGGACTGTGAGCGAGCTCCGTGTCGGGGCGGGGCAGGACGGCATTGGCCGCGCAGTTCGTTATTGCAATCCCTCTTCAATGCGAAGACCAAGGTCGAGCTACATATAAAGGGGTGGCTTTCGCACACTCCTCTAACTGTGGGATGTCGAAATCGTCCTAATCAACAGCGACGAACCACCAACACAACATTACTTTATCGGAGCACCATCGCAAGTCAACAATATGCCTCACGTCGTCAGCGCTATCTTTGAAGTTCCCTCTGCCAATAAGGACGAGTTTCTCGGTGTATGGCCCTCGCTCAAGGCCGACCTTGCCAAACAGCCAGGCGTCCTCGACGTCGGGGGAGGGGAGATCGTAGGGGAGAACTTCTCTCAGATCTCCGAGTTCAAGTTTCTCCAATCGATATGTTAGCAAGACCCCCGTGGGAAACCAAGAATCTCTTCTCTCGTCTAACCGAGACTTCTAGTATTTGCATCAGCCGCAGAGGATAAGGCATTCGCCGACTCGGCATGGGCGAAAGACTACTTTGAACATGCCAAGGCCAAGGCCAACATGGTCGGGCCACCGACGGTCAGAAAGTTCCAGGTCGGGGACCCACCCGGCGCGCCCAAGAATTTGACCGAGTTCGTGTTCCTCGAGTTGGCGGACTTGGGCAAGGAAGAAGAAGTGAAGCAGGCGTGGATGGATCTCGAGGCTGCGATCGGGGACAAGGCCTTGCGTGGACGTAGCGTTGACGATGGCCCGCCTACCGGCATGGGCGCCCTTGGATGGGACAGCACAGACGTGAGCATACGATCCCAGAATGTGTTTGTGCCAATGATGCTGACACCGTGAACAGCAAGTTATCGAGGTTTATAAAAGACCCGAGGTAGCGTCGGCGTGGGACAAGTACAAGAGTTACGGAAAGGTTTACACCTTTTTGGTGAAGTTCGAGGCTTGAGAACCGATATGAAATCAGGAGTGGAAGTGATTGCTAGTGTGGGATACCTGAGAGTAGCTCACCTATTCATTAACTGCCTAACTGAAGAGATAGAGGTAATCGATGACATTCACCAGAACCGTTCACAGAATCAATCAGTGACATGATGGAGAAATTCACCCAGGTCTCACCCTTTGCCCCCTCTCACATATAGATATATATTCTTTTGCCTTTAAAGCAGATTTTTAACACAGCTCAAGCTACATCCAAATCCAGGAACACTCATACCAACACCACAACAACCCCTTATCTTCCCCTATACCTCAACCTTTTCCCAGTCTCGAATCGACATGTCTTCATCCGGAGGTGGCAAAAAGGAGCAGGAGCAGCATCGCTCCGGAGGCTACACCAAGAACGACAGCTTCGCCTGGGGATCCAAGGGTAAGGATTCTACCTACATCGACGAGAAAGGCTGGAAGAGAAACAAGAGCGACGACTCCTACACATATGAGAATCCGCCCGGAAGTACAACCCTGACGGTACGGTGAAACCTTCGGGCTGAACGCGGCCATACGCGATGACACCTGTATTGAATCGTTAATGCCAATGATGATGACATCTTGGATCACTCAGTCACAAGTCGGCAGGTCCATGGAGCAATGAGCGAAGGAATGCGACAGGGGAAGCAGAAGAAAAGTAGATAACATAACGAATAAAGACAACTACGACACTTTGGACCCTTCTATTGGTGTGAGATACTGAATTAGCCATCTTTCTCAACACTTCCAAGCTCTCGAAGTATGCCCCATGCCTTTCTATTAGACATCGATAGTGTGGCAACCCTGTCCGTCGTTGTCGTCGTCATGGTCCTTGTCTTCTTCTTATTCCTATTGTTGTGTTTAACGAGAGAAGAGAAGCAGACAACGTTGGGCGGGAAACGACAGACTACCTATCGACTTCAAGCGAGCAGCAACCAGGCACGGGCAGCTTCCCCTATAGCTCATCCTCACACTGCCTAGGAAGTTCCGTCGTGGCTGCAACTTCTTCTCACTATCATTATGGAAGGCTGAAGGCAGGTGTTAGTCCTGGCGGTCCTGAGATGCAGGCGTGCGGAAGGTGTAAATGCCACATCTTACCTCTGAGATTCGCATCGAAGCAAGATCGAACGAGCCCAGTGCTTGAAGAGTCCCGGAGATGAAATTTCCTCTTACTCCCCAAGGTCAGTCAATCGATTACGAATCACGATCGACTGCGTCGCACGCGGTCATTCAAAATACGAGAAACTCGATATGCGTGTCTGGAATTGAACCATACTCATAAGCCAATGATTTGATTTTAAGTCTATCTTGACATGTTCGAAAATCATTTCCACTCCCTCAGTTATGGATTTGAATCCCGACATGTTACAAAGCGCGTATGGTTAGTCCGACATCGTACTGCCCGACCCCACCAGCTTCACGTCGCAGGTTAATTTGCGTTCTGCACAGCCAGCTGCGACTTGTTTTCATGAACCAAAAGCCTCTTTGCTCAATGTGAGCTGCCATGTCGCTATCAGGGTAAGCAATGGCGAGTCTTTCCGAACGTGACATCTGAGAACGAATCCCTCGCCGGCGGCTGCGGCCCAGATTTCCATCGCCCTAAGGCAAGGCATGCGCAAAGCAGCCCGGCTTGCCTGAAGAAGCAGGCGTTCCAGCGCTGACGGGCTGGGTACCAGGTCTCCGATATACGTCGTCAGGGCTAGGTATTTGAGGGCTGGCTGGGTACGAAGACCATCTGACAGCTCAGAAGAATTCTTCGGCACATCCCTCGATGCGTGCTGGAAAAAGTCTCTGGCATCACCAGCGTGACATGGAGTAAAACATCGGAGACGATAGCTTGCATTGACCGCTGAATAGACAAGGTAGTCGTTGCAAAACCTAAGAAAACTTGGAGACTGCGCTTCCCAATCGTGCACTGATTTCCTTGTGGCAAGTTCGCTCGCGCGGTTGGGCAGCCTAATTATTGCAAGATCGCGAGGGAACTGTTTGTTCCGAGTAGTCGCGTGCCATGGCTCGTAGCTGATAGTTTTGAGACGGCAAAGGCTACCAAGAACTTTCGCAAGTAATGCCCCTAACAGACTTCTGTACCAATGTTGATTTATAGTAAACCTTCTGACGATGGGGACCTGAGCAAGCTTGAGAGCGCCAGAGCTGATGTCCAATAGGTTGCCAAAAAGACGCCGTTTAAAGTTCAAGGAGTATATACGGCTCCGATCATGTTGATTTGCCTTGGTGCGGTACTTCAAGGGGTGGCCTAAATCGTTTGGGGAGCTGGCGCTCAAACTTAATTTGATGCCACCTGTAGGCAAGCCTTTAACCCATGTCGAAAGAGAAATAAAGAACCTTTTCAGGGCCTGGCTGAAGAGCTTATTGTTTGCCTTGATCGTGTCTCAGGTCTCCAGTTCGCCTAACTTGTTACTTGTCTATATTATCGTAATCTTCAGTTCTTACGTGAAGTGAGATCCTCTTTACGAGATTTCTTGGGTAGCCGTGAATAAAGGAATTCAAATTGTCGACGTTGGACCAGGGCAGTGGAGCTTTAGGTGTTTAAAATTTGCGGTCCGAAGAAGGCTTGCCATTCCCTCGAGACCCTCGCCCAGTCTGAAAATTTATGCCCTTTATGTCCAATCTCGACTCGCTTCAGAATCATCAGTCAAATCTCCGCAGGCAAGACTGTCCATGTCCAGTAGGTGAGTGTTGACGTCGTCTGGCGAGTGAATGGTTCTTGAAACGGAGCTTCATTCTTCAGCTGGGTTGTTCAAGGTGAGTCTGGATCGTTAAATCCTGGGATGCTGAGAGTTATAAGAAGTAATCAGTGATAATGAGCTCATACGTGGCGGATAACCTGCCTTTATGTTTGGAGATGTATTCTTTCTCCGGAGGGCTAATGCGGAGATATGAACTTGATTGCCAGGGTTTGCGCGTTGTCAATGCCCTAGAGTTTCATCATTCAATGGTAATCAATCGAAAGTTGGGTGATTCAAAGTCCTGAGACTGCTGGGTTGGCTTGTGCATACGGGCCCTCAACAAAGCCCATAAGCTTGGGTGGAAGTATTCAATGTTTCCTCAGACAAGAAATTAACCCTGTACGTAATGTCGACTCTTCAACTAGGCCTACACAACACACATCAAGTCATTTGCTCTGATTAAGAAATCAGTCAAATCATGTCCTCCCAAAGATCCTTGACAGCACGATAGAAGGATCTGCGGCCATCCCGCGAAGTAAGGTCCATCCATTTGCCCTTGCTGACACGGAGCCATTCCTTAAAACTTGCTGGGTCCTGGACGCTTCCATCTGGACCGGTCAAAATACTCGCGAGTTGTCGAAGGTAGACGCTGGTAATTTTGATATTGAGGAAGCGAACACACGCTCCAGAACCCGCAATAATCAGCACACTGAGCTTTTTCAGCATAATTCATCTAAGGTAGCAGATCAATATACCTACGATTGTGTTGTGATACCTTTAGCATCGCCCGTTCCTAGCGCGGCACGTAACTAACGTTAGCTCTAGAGCGACCTTTTTCCAGGGGTTATTCCTTTAACTATAGTTATAAGTAACCACGTTATAGCTACTCTTATTATAATAAAATAAGCTCTTTAGTAACTATAAATATAGCCCTATAGGATATTTCTTAATAGTTATAAGCCTAGCTCTAACTAAACCCCTAATTACTATTTTAAAACGAGCCTTTATTACTAAAAGTACTTATTAAAACTTCCTCTCTCTTATTCCTTCTTTCCTCTTTATTATATACTATCCTCTACTACTATAAACCCTCTATTTCTAAATAACCTTAATTATAATATCTTCTATTATTATGATTATAATATTATACTACCTAACTATATATAGGGATTTTATTACTTAGTATATTATAATCTAAGCTAAAGCCTAATCTACTAGAGTTTAGAAGTATATTAACCTAGATAACCCTAAGGGACCTTCGCGCTTAAGTAAGACCTTATTAGAAACCCTCACTCTTAATATATATATTACTAAGTAAAACTAGGATATTAATACCTAGTACCTATAAGAGAAGAGCACTTATAACTAATATATCGCTCTATTTAACTAAGAGGCTATTACTAATACTACTTCTAGGATTACTCCTAAATCTACTACTAGGATATAAATAATAAATAAATTATAACTCCTTTAGCTTCTAGCTACCTTAGTTATAATTAATAAGAATACTATAGGTATATAGGAATAATACCTAGAGTATTTTTATTTACTTACTATATAACAGTCTAAGCAAACCTACAAGGACTAAGAGTTTAAATAAATTAACTATTTAGTTATAGAGACTATTACTTATAATATTATTATACCTATATATATAAAACTTCTTATTAAAAGGGATATAACCCTTTATAGCCTTATTATTAATTTTAAATATTACTACGCTCTAAGCGAGGCTAATACTCTTATTACTATTTAAGAGGAGTATATCTAAGTCCTAGAAAAGGTAAATAGGAGTATTAATCCTAACGCCTAGATTAAGGACTTTAGGGGTATCTATTTCTATATTACCTAGCTTAAGCTTCCTAAAGTAAGTATTAATCTTACTTTTAAAATATTTCTTTAAGTAATAAGTTATTACTTTATATCTTCTTAAGCTAATATAAAGATTATAAATATCTATAAATAAGAGCGAGCAGGGACCCTAGTCTCTAGTATAAGCTAATATACTAATATATTTAAGGACCTCTTATATAAGGATATACTCTACTTCAGGTTATAAGGATAAAGCGCTAGGGTCTTTATAACGCTAGCTAGCTATATAGACGAGGCTAACCTATTAAGCGTTCCTATAACTAGTAACTTATCTAGCGGTATATAATACCTATATAAGTTAAGCTATTAATAGCTAAGTATTAATTATAACTACTTAGAAGCTACCTTAACTAGATATTACTATAAAGGCCCCTATATATTAATAATAGATATATAAGTAGCTTAGATTTATAACTAGTTAAATAATAACCTATACTTTACTAATATTTATATTAAACTTACTTATAAGGGCTAGCTATATACTATACCTTATAAGAGTAAGAACTATTTAAAATAATAAGGGGGGTAATAAGAGTTTATCTAAGAAATCTAATATAGCCCCTAGCTACCCTATTAATATAGTAATAGTTACTTTCTATATAGCCCTCTTAAATAAGGTTAGAGATAATATAGTTAACTTAGATAATAGGCACCTAAGTATCTTTATAACCCCCTACTTAGGACCTAATATACTATATAAGTCTATAGTCCTAGATAACTATAGAGGGATATACCTTATAAATAATAAGTCCCTACTTATCCCCTCCTTAATTAGGTATTATAATAGAGAATAAGTTAATTCTAGAATAGCTTTATACCTAATTATTATAAAGGGTATATAGATTATTAGGAATAATCTTAATAACTTAAAAGGTATAAATATAGAGGACCTTATACTCTATAATATAGAATATATAGAGAACTTTTATATTAATATTATCTCTAAAGCGCTACTTTAGAAAATAGGTATTTAATATCTAAAATATAACTATATATTTTACTTTAGAACTTATAAGAATAGTATTATAGTTAAGAAACCTATTAGGAAAGTAAACCTCGCCTTCCTTAAATATAAGCCTCGTTCCTTATACTCTATTCCTAAGCAGATCCTCTAAAGTATTAATACTATTATTAATAATATAAACTATATGCTTATAATATATAAGTATACCTCTTTTATACTATTACTAGACTAGAGCGATAATATAATACTTTAGTACCTCTAAAGTAGTTACCTTAGCCCTAAGGCTCTAGAGTAGCTAGTATATACTACTTAGGGGGTAAGGATTAAAGGCCTAATACGCTTAAAATACTAATACTATATAGTTATATATACTAAATAGGTAATTTTAAGATAAATATTAGAAGATAAAGTAATATACCCTTACTATAGGATTATATAGGATCTATTTAACTACTCTAAAGGTTTTAATTAGAACTAGTAGCTCCTTATTATTAAGCATAAATATACTAGTTAGCTCTTTATATTTCTACGTATTAATAAGACTTATAGTAGCGTAATACTCGCTCTATATACCTTTAAGCAATAGGTATCTTAATAAAAGGGACTTTCTATTTATAAGATTAGATAAGACGTCGAGAGGTTAGTAATTTTGCTTATAAGCTATATAGGATATAAGGATTAGACCTATATAGAAGGAATAGAGGTTAAAATAACCCCTCTATATATAAAGGAACTAAATAGTAGAGGGTAACGGGCTAGTTAGGAAGTTATAACTTAAATAATTAAGATACTTACTATAGCTAGCTTACTTATAAAACTATAGGCTAAGATAGTACTAGTAGTAATAACGCTTTATAATATAAGCCTACTTAAGCGCTATAACTAGCGTTTACTACTATAGATCGAAGAGGAGTAGTTCTACTAATACTTTTACTAGTAGTAACCTAATAATAGAGCGGCCCTAACCTATAACCTTCGCCTTTACTAGGGATATATATATACCTATAGCTACTATACGTACCCCCTTAGGAGGGAATAAGAGAGAGGAATTAATAAGAGAGACTTTAAGGTAATACTATAGGGATATATTATATACCTAGTAGGATATATTCTAAATACCTATAACCTATATAGGGTCTAGATTACTATTTTATAAATAGTTATTATTATATAGAACGTGATATTTAATAAATAGACTTTCTATATAAAGGATAAAATAAAAGAGGCTATCTTAGAAGATATTATCTATAAGATAGTAGAAAGGATTAAAGAGCTTATATTATAAGTCGACTTTAAACTTTAGATCCTAGGCGTTATAAATAAGAATAAAGCTATATTAATACTTATAACTAAATAATTACTTATACTAACCCTCGTTCTTATAACTAAGTCTCTAAATAGAAGAATCTTAAAGCTTCTAAAGGGATAGGTAGGTTAGAAGGGGGGGTAGTTATTATCCCCTAATCCTACGCTAGAGCTAGATAAAAGCCTAGCTCTAATAGATAGAGTAGTAAGCATAATATATATATTAGAAATAAATTATATATATAAAGCTCTTAGAGAAGTTAATACTAAAGGGGAATAGATTAAGGATTATATAATAATTAAATTCCTCCCTACTTTATTATATATTTCTAAAGTAAATAAGAGTAATAAGAATAAACCTTTAGATAGGAGACCCTTAAATCTACTAGTATAGCTATACTAAGATAGAGAAGAGAGGGCTAATACTAAATAGAGGTCTAACTAGGTATATAACTAGGAGGACTATAGCTAAACTTATTAAAGCTAATAACTATATAATCTACTACTTAGTAACTTATAATTAGAAATAATAGAGAGCGAATCCTACTCTAGTTACTAGTATTTATTATAGTATTATATAGAGCGGGAGTAGGTATCTAGCTTCTTTAAGACTTTTATACCTAATTAGTAGAAGGCCTTTTTAGAAGCTAGTATAGGGTACTATACGCTCTATAGCTATATTATACTACTATTTATAGCATAAAGCCTGCGTATATAACTATAATAATCTATAAACGTCTTATTATTAATAACCTTACTAAGCTACCTTACTCGTAGAAGGAACTTTTAAACCTCCTATAGGCGCTCTAAACTTACTTTAAAGAAGTAGCTAAGGTTAAGATAGGTAAATTATAATAAATAGATATATTACGCGTTATTAATTAAGAGATAATAATAAAGAGACTAATCCCTTTAAAGTAGGTATTTACCTATAAATTTAATAAGCATAATATCCTTAACTAGTATAAAGCAAGGATCTATATTTAAGGCGATTAGTAAGAAAAGTCGCCTCTTAAATAGACTTATATAGCAACCCTCGCTACTTATACCTTTCGGGTAGCGATAGTAATTACTATATAATTCGACCTCGATATTAAATAATTTAATATTATTAACGCGTTCCTAAACGCCTCTTAGGACCTAAATAAAAACCTAATTATTTATAAGTTACTAGATAGCTTTAAGTAACTTAGAAAGTATATTAAACTACGCTATACGCTCTATAAGCTAAGGGATATACTACTACTCTAGTATAAGGAGTTCTCCTTAGCCCTTTAGTATCTAGGCCTTATACCTACGAATAAAGACCTATATCTCTTCTAGTTAACTAAGAAGAGGGTCCTTATTATCTTCTATATAAATAAATTCCTTATCCTATTTATAAGAACTATAAAAAAGTAGTATAAAGAGTAATTACTAGCCTAAAAGAAGTATATAAGTTAAAAGAATAAGGCTTAGTTAAATACTATCTCAGAATTAGAGTGACTAACATCGGCTCTAGAGCGACCTTTTTCCAGGGGTTATTCCTCTAACTATAGTTATAAGTAACTATATTATAGCTACTAAATAAGCTCTTTAGTAACTATAAAAATAGCTCTATAGGATATTTCGTAATAATTATAAGCCTAGCTCTCACTAGACCTCTAGTTATCATTTTAAAATAAGCTTTTATTATTAAAAGTACTTATTAAAACCTCCTCTTTTTTATTCCTTCTTTCCTCTTTAATATATATTATTTTTTATTATTCTAAACCCTCTATTTCTAAATAGCCTTAATTATAATATCTTCTATTAATATTATAATAATATTATATTACCTAACTATATATAGGGATCTTACTACTTAGTATATTATAATCTAAGCTAAAGCTTAAGTTATTAGAATCTAGAAGTATATTAACTTAAATAACCCTAAGGGATCTTTATATTAAAATAAAACCTTATTTAAAACCTAAACTCTTGATATATATATAACTAAGTAAAACTAGGATATTAATACCTAATACTTATAGGAGAAGAGTATATATAATTAATATATTACTCTATCTAACTAGGAACCTCTAGAAGAGGCTACTTCCAATACTACCTCTAGGACTACTCCTAAGTCTATTACTAGGATATAGATAATAAATAAATTATAACCCCTTTAGCCTCTAGCTACCTTAGTTATAATTAATAAGAATGCTATAAGTATATAAGAATAATTCTTGGAGTACTTTTATTTACTTGCTATATAAGAGTTTAAGTAAACCTATAAAGACTAAGAGTTTAAATAAATTAACTATCTGGTTATAGAGATTATAACTTATAATATTATTATACCTATACATATAAGACTTCCTACTAAAGGGGATATAACCTTTTATAGCCTTATTATTAATCTTAAATATTACTATATTCTAAGTAAAGTTAATACCCTTATTACTATTTAAGAGGAGTATATCTAAGTCCTAGAGAAAGTAAGTAGCAATGTTAATCCTAACGCCTAGATTAAGGGCTTTAGGGGTATTTACCTCTATATTACCTAGCTTAACTTTCCTAAAGTAAGTAATACCCTTACTTTAAAAACTTTTCTTCAAGTAATAAGTTATTGATTTATACTTATTTAAGCTAATATAGAGATTATAGATATCCTTAAATAGGAGTAAACGGGGGTACTAGTCTCTAATATAAGCTAATATATTAATATATTTCAGGACCTCTTATATAAAGATATATTCTACTTAAAATTATTAGGATAAAGCGCTAGGGTCTTTATAACGCTAGCTAGCTATATAGATAAAGCTAACCTACTAAATATTCCTATAACTAGTAACCTATCTAGTAATGAATAGTACTTATATAAGTTAAGCAATTAATACCTAAGTATTAATTATAACTACTTAGAAGCTACTTTAACTATAGAGGGATATACCTAGTAAGTAATAAGTCCCTACTTATCCCCTCTTTAATTAAGTATTAGAATAGAGAATAGGTTAATTCTAGAACGGCTTTAGATCTAATTATTATAGAAAATATATAGACTATTTAGAATACTCTTAATAGCTTAAAAGATATAATTATAGAGGACCTTATACTTTATAATATAGGATATATAGAGAACTTTTATATTAATATTATTTCTAGAGTATTACTTTAGAAGATAGGTATTTAGTATTTAGAGTATAACTATATACTTCGCTTTAGAGCTTATAAGAATAGTATTATAATTGAGAAACTTATTAGGAAGGCGAACCTCGCTTTTCTTAAATATAAGCCTTATTCCTTAAACTCTATTCGTAAGTAGATCCCCTAAAGTATGAATATTATTATTAATAATATATATTATATACTTATAATATATAAGTTTACCTCTTTTATACTACTACTAGGCTAGAGCGATAATATAATACTTTAGTACCTCTAAAGTAGCTATCTTAGCCCTAAGGCTCTTAAGTAGCTAGTATATACTACTAAGGGGGTGACAATTAAAGGCTTAATATACCTATAGTACTAATACTATATAGTTATATATATTGAATAAGTAGTTTTAAGATAAATATTAGAAGATAAAATAATACGCCCTTACTATAGGATTATATAGGATCTATTTAAGTACCCTAAAAGCTTTAACTAGAACTAGTAGCTCCTTATTATTAAGGATAGATATACTACTTAGCTCTTTATATTTCTATATATTAATAAGACTTATAGTAGTATTATACTTACTCTATATGAGTTTAAGCGATAGGTATCTTAATGGAAGGGACTTTCTATTTATAAGATTAGATAAGATATTAAGAGGTTAGTAATTTTACTTATAGGATATATAGGATATAAGGATTAGACTTATGTAAAAGGAATAGAGGTTAAAATAACCCTTTAATATATAAAGGAAATAAATAGTAGAGGGGAATAGGCTAGTTAGGAAGTTATTACTTAAATAATTAAAATACTTACTATAGCTAGCTTACTTATATAACTATAAGCTAAGCTAGTACTAACTATAACGATACTATATAATATAAGCCTACTTAAATACTATAACTAGCGTTTACTACTATAGATTAAAGAGGAGTAGTTCTACTAGTACTTTTACTAGTAGTAGCCTAATAATAGAGTAGCCCTAACTTATAACCTTCGCCCTTACTAGGGATATATATATATCTATAGCTACTATATATACCCCCTTAAGAGGGAATAAGAGAGAGGAATTAATAAGAGAGACTTTGAGGTAATACTATAGGGATATATCAAATACCTTATAAGATATATTATAAATACTTATAACTTATATAAAGTCTAGATCCCTATATTATTAATACTTATTATTATATAGAATATAATATTTAATAAAAGGACGTTTTATATAAAGAATAAGGTAAAAGAGGCTATCCTAGAAGATATTATCTATAAGATAGTAGAAGAGATTAAAGAACCTATATTATAAGGTAATTTTAAGCTTTAGATCCTAAGCGTTATAAATAAGGATAAGGCTATATTAGTACTCATAACTAAATAGTTACCTATACTAACCCTTATTCTTATAACTAAGTTTCTAAATAGAAGAATCCTAAAACTTCTAAAGGGATAGGTAGGTTAAAAAGGGGGGTAGTGTAATAGGCGTAGTAGTGGGGCTACCTACCTTGCGCATAGTAGGAAAGCTAGGATTATATAAGCCTGCGTATATATATATACCTGCGCGCGCGCGCGCCCTTAGAGTAGTTCTTCCCTAATATAATATATAATATATTATGCTCTTTTTATTAGGGTCCTTCTATTTATATAGCTATAGTTATCCTATCCTATCTTAATAGTACCTCGAGGTAGATCTATTCTTTTTATATACCCTTAAAGGTATCTTAGAGAGTAGCTATCCTTATTAATAGATCCTAAAAGAACTAGATACTATAGTAGTTAGGGTAATTATAGCTATACTACTCTTTTTATTAAGGCTATATATTTAAGTCTCCCTTATTTCCCTTCTTTTTTTATAATCGCGCGCGCTTATAATTAACTACTTAATTATACCCTTAATTATAACTATTATTACGCCTAGTTATGCTGCTTTATTATACCCGTTATTACGCCTTATTACGCGCCTACTTTCGCACTACTTATAGCGCTGCTAATACGCTATTTTAGGCTAATTGCTATAGTTATTATTACGTTCTTTTTGCGCCCGCTGCCGCCCACCGCGCCTACCGCGCCTACTACGCCTACTACTACTACTACCTGCCGCTACCTACCGCTACCTATCGCTACCTATTAAAGCCTGCTAAAGCCCACCCTCCGCAGGGCTAAAAAGATCCGACTATTGCGCCCACTACTACCCGCCACTACCGCCGCTACGTAGACCTACCTAACGAAGAAGGTCTGCACCGCACTATACGCTATATTACTACGCACTCGCTATAAAGGGTATAAGTTATAGGGAGGACCTATAGTATAGGGGTATAAGTCTACACGCTATTATAGTTACTATTATAGAGGTTATAGGTTTAACTCTAGATTTTTCTTTTCCTATAGAGCTCTTTTTTTTTAGCTTCTATATTCCTAGCTTTAGGGAGGATTATAATAGGCGTAGTAGTAGGGCTACCTACCTTGCGCGTAGTAGGAAAGCTAGGATTATATAAGCCTGCGTATATATATACGCCTGCGCGCGCGCGCGCCCTTAGAGTAGTTCTTCCCTAATATAATATATAATATATTATGCTCTTTTTATTAGGGTCTTTCTATTTATATAGCTATAGTTATCCTATCCTATCTTAATAATACCTAGAGGCGGATCTATTCTTTTTATATACCCTTAAAGGTGTTTTAGAGAGTAGCTATCCTTATTAATAGATCCTAAAAGAACTAGATACTATAGTAATAAGGGTAACTATAGCTATACTACTCTTTTTATTAAGGCTATATATTTAAGTCTCCCTTATTTCCCTTCTTTTTTTATAATCGCACGCGCTTATAATTAACTACTTAATTATACCCTTAATTATAACTATTATTACGCCTAGTTACGCCGCTTTATTATACCTATTATTACGCCTTATTACGCGCCTACTTTCGCACTACTTATAGCGCTGCTAATATGCTATTTTGGGCTAATTGCTATAGTTATTATTACGTTCTTTTTGCGCCCGCCGCCGCCTACCGCGCCCACCGCGCCCACCGCGCCCACCGCGCCCACTACTGCCGCTACCTGCTGCTACCTGCCGCTACCTGCCGCTACCTATCGCTACCTATTGAAGCCTGCTAAAGCCTACCCTCCGCAGGGCTGAAAAAATCCAACTACTACGCCCACTACTACCCGCTACTACTGCCGCTATATAGACCTACCTAACGAAGAAGGTCTACACCGCACTATACGCTATATTATTACGCACTCACTATAAAGGGTATAAGTTATAGGGAGGACCTATAGTATAGGGGTATAAGTCTACACGCTATTATAGTTATTATTATAGAGGTTATAGGTTTAACTATAGATTTTTTTTTTTTTCCTATAGAGCTCTTTTTTTTTTTTTTGCTTCTATATTCCTAGCTTTAGGGAGGATTATAATAGGCGTCGTAGTAGGGCTACCCACCTTGCGCGCAGTAGGAAAGCTAGGATTATATAAGCCTGCGCGTATATATACGCCCGCGCGCGCGCGCGCCCTTAGAGTAGTTCTTCCCTAATACAACACACAACGTATCACGCTCTTTTTGTTAGGGTCCTTCTATTTGCGTAGCCATAGTCATCCTATCCCATCTCAGTAGTTATTATCCCTTATCTTATACTAGAGCTAGATAAAAGCCTAGCTCTAATAAATAGAGTAGTAGATATAATATATATATTAGAAATAAATTATATATATAAAGCTATTAGAGAAGTTAATTTGAAAGGGGAATAAATTAAGAACTATATTAGAGTTAACTTACTCCCTGCTTAATAAGATATTTCTAAAGTAAATAAGTATAATAAGTATAAACCTTTAAATAAGAGGCCCCTAAATCTATTAATATAGCTATAATAGGATAGTAAGGAGAGGGCTAATACTAAATAGAGGTCTAACTAGGTATATAACTAGGAGGGCTATAGATAAACTTATTAAAGCTAATAACTATATAATCTACTACTTAGTAACTTATAACTAGGAATAATAGAAAGTAAATCCCGCTCTAGTTACTAGTTCTTATTATAATATTATATAAAGTAGGAGTAGGTATCTAGCTTCTTTAAAACTTTTATACCTAATTAGTAGAAAGCCTTCTTAGAAGCTAGTATAGGGTATTATATACTCTATAGCTATATTTATACTACTATTTAAAGCATAACGCCTACTTATATAACTATAATAATCTAAAAATATCTTACTACTAATAACCTTATTAAGCTACCTCGCTTATAAAATGAACTTTTAAACCTCTTATAAGCGCTCTAAACTTGCTTTAAAGAAATAGCTTAGGTTAAGATAGGTAAATTATAGTAAATAGATATATAGCGCGTTATTAATTAAGAGATAATAAAAAAGAGATTAATCCCTTTAAAATAGGTACTTACCTATAAATTTAATAATAATAATATCCTTAATTAGTATAAAGTAAGGATTTATATTTAAGGTAATTAGTAAGAGAAGCTACCCCTTGAATAGATTTATATAGTAACCCTCGCTACTTAAACCTTTACGGTAGTAATAGTAATTACTATATAGTTTAACCTTAAAGTTAAATAATTTAATATTATTAATATATTCCTAAACACCTCCTAGGACCTAAATAAAAACCTTATTATTTATAAGTTACTAAGTAGCTTTAAGTAGCTTAGAACGTATGTTAAAATATGCTATATACTCTATAGGCTAAGGGATATACTACTACTCTAGTATAAGGAGTTCTCCTTAACCCTTTAGTATCTAAGCCTTATACTTATAAGTAAAGACCTATACTTCTTCTAGTTAATTAAGAAGAAGGTTCTTATTATTTTCTATATAAATAACTTCCTTATCCTATTTTATAAGAACTATAAAGAAGTAATATAAAGAGTAATTACTAGCTTAAAGGAAGTATATAAGTTAAAGGAATAAGGCCTAGTTAAGTACTATCTTAGAATCAGAGTTATCTATAACTAGGTTATAAAAGATATACCTTTCTTATAACTAATATATTACATAGGTTATAAAGAAGTTTAATTTACTTAACTTAAGAGCGCTAATAACCCCCCTTCTAAACTTATTACTCCTAAAGAGTAATATAATAGTAATATTATTAGAGATAAAGAGTTTCTAGAAGAAGATTAGCTCTATACTTTATATTGCTATTATAATTTAACCTAATATCGCTTTTATATATTCCCTACTCTTAAGATTCCTAATAAACCCCGCTACTTATTAATATACTACTACTAACTAGGTTATATAGTACTTATATTATACCTATTGCCTTATAATATACTTTAGTAACTTAGGGGGTAAGTAAGTATTATTAATTATAAGTAACGCTTTATTTATAGATAATAAGGAGATATAGAAGTTATTTTAAAGGTATATAATCTTACTATTTAGAGAACTAATTTAATAGAAGGCTACTTAATAAGCTATAGTTATAATATTAATAATGGAGGTAGAGCTTCTAAGCCTTAAATATATAGCTAAGGAGATTATTACTCTTTAAAAGCTCTTTAAAGATATTACTCTTAAACTTAGTAATATCTAGAGGATTTATTATAATAACTAATAGATAATTTATCTTATAGTAAGTAGAAAGGAATAGATCTTAACTAAGCTATAGTATATTAATATTTAGAATATATAGCTATAATAAGAATATACTTAAGGATCGTTTAGTATAGTATATATACTAATAAATAATATACTAGCTAATAGTCTTATAAAGGTTCTTAACTATAAGAAATTCGAAAAGTTCTATTCGCTCCTTAATCTAAAAGATATATAGAGAATAATTATAATAAATAAGAGATACTCTAAATAGGTATAAGAGGGCTAGTAGTGCCTAATTTTTAATTAATTTATAGCTTATTAGCTAGGAAGGCTAAAGTCGCTCTTATAGGAGTAAAAGGAATACGATCTACCCTAAAGAGCTACCCTAAAACGCTAATTTTCTTTTACCTAACCTTAGAGGATTTGCTTATACTAATCTATTAGGATATTATATAAGGGTAGTAAAACCTCTAGTAAATATATACTAATAAGACTATTAACTATATAGTATATTATAATAGCTATATTACTAATAAGTAGATAAGGTATAGATATACCTATGCTAACTACTAGGGTTCTAAATAGAACTAAGGTAGGAGATAGAGTAATAACGCTATATATATTAGAACCGCTTATTACTTTAGGAGCCCTACCCGAACCCTTACTATTACTACCCTTCTTTACTATTATAATCTCCTCCTTCTAGGTAATAATAGCCTTATAAACTATAGCCCTCTGACGAGCGAGGGTCTATAGGTTATATTAAAAGATAGTTATAGAAATAAAGCATATATAGAACCTTACCTTTCTAACTACTAGGTTATCTAAAGTCTTAGCTTTAGTATATTAGTAAGCTATAATAGTAATAAGGGCGCTTATTTATTAATAAGGTACCTTACCCTTATAATAGTAGTTATACTTACTTATTATACTAGGCGAGTACCTTCTATCTAATAAGCCTAAGAGCTCGCTTAAAATATATTAAAAGTAGCGCTTATTAAATAGAGGTATTTACTCTATTTCTATACCTTTACTAGGGGGAGGAGAGCTAGGAGGGGGCTTTAAACTATACTTACTAGTACTCTCCTCCTTATATATCTTTATAAGGATTATAATAATAATAAGGTTAGTAATATTCTAATATATAGTTATAATAATAAAGAGATTATAACTTACTAGGAGCTATCCTCTTAGATTACTTAGGAGAGTAACCCTAGGGCCTCTTAAGCTATAAACCCTTACCTTTAGAGCTACCCTCTATAAGTCGCTTCTACTTCCTTCTACTTACTATATAATATATTAGTATATTATATATTAATAATAAGAAGGAACAGTATATATATAACTTTACTATTACTCTCTAGGGGAGGAGGGCGTGCTACTCTACCCCTAGCTTTATTCTTGCTTTTAATAGCGCGCGCCTTCTTAAGGGCTATAGCCTAGCTAGTCTTCCTTTTAAGAGGTATTTATAAATATATTAGTATATTATAATAGCTTTAAGATCGTTATGCGATATAAGCATATATATACGCGCGGGTATAATAAGGTTATTATTAGAACTAAAGTTAGGTATATTTATAGTTATTATATTATATATAGGGAAGAGTTAAGAAGGTAGAAGGGCGGCTAGGTTATTGTATTTAAAGTTAATATAATAGTAGCCGCCCTACCTAAGCTAATAAGAGATAATAAATTCTACTACTATTAATAAGAGTTAGTAAATAAAGGGTATTATAATAATAATAATAATAATAGTTATAAAGGTAGAAAACTATAACTACTTATACTTCGCTTATACCTAATATAAATAACTTTACTTTATTATCTCTTTTATAAATAGGCTTATTAATAAGTTATTTATAGATATATTGCTTTATATTTAGGTATTCTAAGGGATATTACGTAGTTAGGCGCTTTTCTAGCTACTACTACGTCTAGGGGGGTATATTATAATACCTTTAGTATCGCCCGTTCCTAATATAATATATAACTAATATTAGCTCTGGAGCGACCTTTTTCTAGTGGTTATTCCTCTAACTCTAGTTATAAGCAACCACGTCATAGCTACTCTCGTTATAATAGAATAAGCTCTTTAGTAACTATAAATATGGCCCTATAGGACGTTTCTCAATAGATTGCTTCTCTTGTGCCTGGGCAGCATTGTCGCCAAACCGTATAGCCAGGGCCTCACCCACTATTTGGGCGAGCCACTTATCTCGCATGTGAAGGACGCCTAGGTTATCTGACTTGGTGCTATTTCTCTTGGCCTCGAGGAAAAGCACCCGGTTCGTCTGCCACGTCTTCTCATTGCGGGCGTTGTCAGTGTAGTTGAGGATCACTCCACCGTCATCGATGGCAGTGTACGAGACGCGACCAATTTGTGCTTTGTGTCTCATTTGGCGGGGGTCCCACTGCAACACGATGTCATCATTTGCCCTAGGAAGATGCTCAAAGCAGAGCCTAAAGCAGGCTGAGTTGAGTTCAACTGTGACATTCTCAGGCGGACCGAGTTCGGTATTGCTGGGCGAGAGCATAAAATCCTGGTCAGTGGTCGTCGTGTTGCTTCTTGGTGCTTGGGATGATGAACTCTGGCTCCCAGGTGTTTGTCGATAATTTGGAGCTGGCTGATTTGGATCGCGATTTGAAGATCGCAGAGACCGTCCGGGGGTGGTCGCCTCTACGTCTCGGCGGATGCGGCCGAGAGCAGCACCTATGATGCCGATGAGGGGCGAACCGCCTTGTTGTGCGAGATCGTGTTCCGTCTTCGTCTTGGTAGCGTCGTTATCCAAGTTGATAAACCTTTGAATAACTGCTGGCTCTTGAGGCGCGGGCTGTTTCACCAGGGGCAACGCGTTATCGACGTACACAGGGAGTAGAAGAAGGTACTTTTCGTCCCAGGACGAGCTGCTTCGGTTGGCATCGAAGAGCTGGTTGAGTGTGATGTTTCCTTGGGGTGTATTTCGAAAACGCATAATATGGCGAATAGGATAAGCCGCAAAAGTGGAACCACAATTGCGATAGTATAATTACAGCTTATATACGCATCACGACATACCCCCTTAGTTTCGCCCTAATAAGCGCGGAACTATAACACTTTTAACCTTCTAATTAGGTATATCTTACTAAAGTCTAGGTAGTTAAGCCGCTAGGATTCGAACCTATAACGCTAAGGTAGGGGACTTAACCCCTAGGGTTAGGATTACATAAGCCTAAAAGATATACTTAAACTACTCTAATATATAGTTAGGGTAGTATAGAGCTAGGCTTATAACTATAGCGAATAGGATAAGCCGCAAAAGTGGAACCACAATTGCGATAGTGCAATTGCAGCTTATATACGTATCACGACACATAAGCTCTGTGCGGAACTTGGCCATTGAGGTGATTTTCTCGCCGTAGGATTCGCTGGAACTCATGCTGGGCAACGAAGAGCAGTTGAATTTGCAAAAGCTAGGAGGAGGACGTTGCTAGTGACGAAAGCAAAGGCACGAGACATATGTGGGAGACTCGGTGAGTTTGAGAGGATATCAGGATCGAAAGGTCGATGCGTTCGGACATCACGAGTGCGAAATGCAATAATATATATTTCAATTGTAAAGCCCCTGTTCTATGGAAATTTGAAGTGGGTGATGGGGGCAAGAAGCAACAACAGGAGCTTGTGATGACGATGAATCGACAAAGCATGAACTGAGAGAAAGCGCTGGGGAGTACAGAGCAGGTGCGTGTTTGATGCTTTTGAAGCCCGGTTGTGTGCAGACAGCTTGTCATCCAAGCAAAGCGCCTTCCTTGAAGACAGTAGTCCAAATGACTAAAGAAGGAGCTTTGCTTGATTTAGGGTAGGGGGCCTTCAACACAAGTGCATCACGACCTGCTATACCTGAACCCCTTTTGACTTCATTGGAATCAAGTTTGGCCAGTTACAGGGCTGGTGAGACTACCTGCACTTATTATCCCTGTCTAGTTTTCACATGAGGTGAGTAAGAACAAGCTTTTCTTTCAGGTTCAGGCTTTAACGAGGATACTCCATCTAACAAAAGAAACTACCCAAGGGAAGATAAATAACAATAATAATAGCTGTGTTTATATCTGAATGATTAGTTAAGTTAATTAAGGTAAGCCTAGAAGAGTCTTCTATAGCTATTGTATGTTTTAGTATATTTAAATTAGTATCTACAAGTCTATATAGAACTTTTATATAAAATAGTAAGATATATTCTAAATTAAAATACTAGGGAGCGCTAGCTATTATCACGAATAGCGAAAAGGCGAAGGTTAGTATACTCTAATTACGCTATAATGAGTAGATTCTATGTTAAGGAAGGGAACGTCTAGCTATAGGCAGGCGTAGCTATAGAGGGCTAAGGAGTCGCCCATGGGTCACGTGACTATTGAATCACGTGACTTAGAATTCTAGGAAATCTAACCCAGCGCTATAACACCATAGCTAGCTCTAAGGAGAGACGTTCTATATATTGAGCTGAGCTCGGAATTACGCCGCAGCCCCTTCGCAAAAAGACTACAACAAATTCACCTAGTTCGCAGGTATAATTCGGGAAATACTATATAGGCATTTTAACCTATACCCTCTACTAGTTAAGGAAAACAATATAGGAACCCTATACGTTCCTACTACTCGCAAGCAAACCCTCTGAATATCACAGAGTCGGACGCGCGCCGCACCGGGGCCGATTGTGTATTGTCAGGAGGCGCGGAGTTAGAAGGTCTGTTGCACTTGAGCAGGTAAAATCACTATGCAGTGGCCAGAGGCCACGTTCTATATATAGAGTAAGTCGGATTAATAGTACTATATACTCTATTTTCTATATTATAATATTCTAAGTTAAATTATAGCTTAAATATATAAGTGAGTATTTATTATCTACTAATACGGTCCACGTAGTAGGCGAAAGATATAGGTGAAAACTCTATATTTTTAGAAGCTTTTCTCCTTAAAGGCGATAACCCCTTTTAAGGAGGTTTATTATATTAAGGTATATTTAATATCTTTATTATATTAAGTGCCCTTAGGCAGGATAACTATCCTAGGCGTATTTAGTATTAATTACTTATATAAGAAGAGAAAAGTATTAATCATAATATATAATATAAAATGTAATTTATACCTCTTATTATAATAATATACTAATAAATAGAGCTATATTACTATATATAAATAACCTTAAGTAACCTTACTTTTTTCTATTCTATCTATATTATTATATCTTACTTTAGGCGAAGGGAGTCTTAGGTATAGTATTAGCTAGCTTTAGTAGGTTAAAGTAGTTTTTATTCTTATTATTGATAATATCTTTAGTAATAGCTAGAAGTTAGTTAATATTAATATTATAAGTAGTAGCTAGTTAAGTATTATCTTAATATTACTTTAGGAACTAGTAGTAAGACTTATTACTAATCTTAGGGTATAACTTAGTAATATTATTATTTTTAATTATAGTAATTAAGGTAGTAAGGGATTTAATATTAGTACGAAGGCTTTAAAGGTTTATAATATATTTATACTAGAAGTTAGCTATATCTATAGCTTTAGAGTTATTAAGGTCTAGAAGGGTATAAATAGTACTAATATTATTACTATTAATTATGGCTTAACTAATATAAGTATTATGCTTAGTATAGATATTAAGAAACTTATATTATAATATCTACTTAATAATAAAGAATAGTAATATAGCGCTAAAATCTAGGTTATTTATAAATCGTTTACTTATAAATAAGTAAAGAGTATAGATATATATATATAAGCTAAGGATAATTATACTATTCTAGACTAGGATATAGACGGTTAGAAAATTAATATATTAAGTAGTAATAAGGTTAGTTATATTAAAGAAGTAGATATATTAAAAGTAGATATTAATTACTTCCTATATATTTAGGAACTTAATATAGGAATAGGTAAGGCGATAAAAGCTAGAGATATAAGTATATAACCACTAGTTAGTAATAATAATCTTCTTAATACTAGAGGTAATATTAGAAATCTTAGTAGCGCTAGGCGTATTAGAGGTGTTATAGGGGCTAGTATTAATAAAAGGATTAAAATTAGAGCAATCTTCTAAACTTATAGCTAAAGCTATATACTTATTGAATAACTTGGTAGCTAGGTACTACTGAGGGCTAAGAAAGCCTAGGCTCTCTTAGGTTAGTCGTATAGAAATAGTTACTAAAGTAAATTTAAACTTATTAGTAGCTAATTTAATAAACTAGCTTAAGTTAAGAGTAATAGCGCCAGCGTTAATAATATAACCCTTAGAGAGTACTATAGCTAGGGCGATCTAGGTACTCTTATATCTATTAAGTAAGATAGAGATATAGCTAATATAATTACTATAAGCTTATATTCTCTTAATAGTTTTAATAGTACTTACTAGGTTAGGAGTATTAATATTAGTAGCTTGCTTCTTAGGAGTTATTATCTTATTAGTCTTATCGTAAATATTAGGAGTCGATTTAATACTAGCTATATTAATACTAATTAATAATAAAGGTTTAGCTTACTTAATAGTATTAATAGCTTAGTTAGGTTAAGTATTTTTAATAGGTTTAGTAGTTTTAGCGCGTTTAGTATTAATAGGTTCTTCGTTTCTGTTTGAGGTATCCCTAGACTTAATAATCATTAGTAAGCTAGTAATATTAGTAATATAATATAAGTTATATTTAAGGGAGTTCTATATAATATTTAAAGAGCTAGTTTATCTTAATTTAGAATAGGGTTAGGAAATTAGTAATAGAACTTACTTTAGTTAGTAAATAGTAATTAGGAAATAGTACATATATTAATACCAGGGTAAATAATAAATAGGGTATTAGAGATATTATAGCTAGTTTTATAATATTAAGTCTCTTAGTTAAGGGCTTGCTTGAAGAATTCTTAGTTATAAATATAATATCCTAGCTTATTATAAGAGATCTTAATATTAGTTAGGTAATAGTAAATATAATTAAGCGTAATATACTTAGTATTTTTATATTTATATTATTATATATTTAATATAAAATAATATCTAGGTATATAGAGTATAAGTTATTCTAATACTACTAAGTACGTGTAATAATATTAAGCGTTAGTAAGAGTTCTTAATATTTAGAGGAGGATAATAGTGATAAAATAAGAGGTATAAGTATAATAATTATAAGGTAATAGGGATAAAGGTATTAATACTCTTTTATGGCCTCTGGCCACTGCATAGTGATTTTACCTGCTTAAGTGCAACAGACCTTCTAACTCCGCGCCTCCTGACAATACACAGCCTTCGGTCACGTGATCATAACTCTCCCTTGAGGAGTCATCTCGTATAGTAGCTTTGCCACGAGAGCCTTAGTGGCCCGTTCAGCTCCGATATAATCAGCCCTAGTGTAGCGCGCGTCCGACTTTATATAGTAATATTTAGAGGGTTTACTTATAAGTAGTAGGAATATATAGGGTTCTTATATTTTCCTTAACCAGTAGAGGGTATAGATTAAAATACCTATATAATATTTCCTAAATTATACTTATAAACTAGGTGAATTTATTATAATCCTTTTATAAAGGGGCTGCAGCGTAATTCCGAACTTAATTAATACTCTTTTATAAAAATATATATATAGAGGGAAGAGTTAGCTTAATACTAAGCGGGTAGAGGTAATACTAATAACTATTAAGGTTACTTGGTAATATAAATTTATTTTATATATATATATACTTAAGCGCTAACTTTTCTTACTAGTTAAATAAGAGTAGAGATTAACCTTTAAGTAAGGAGAGTAGTTATATTTATAAAGGTTCTTATAGCGCTAAGGGTAGAAGGTATTTAAAAGGAAAGGTATAATAGAAGGTATTTAAGAGGGAAGGCGCGATAGATATAGTTATTATTATTATTAGGCTAGATATAAATATTGCTATTATTAAGCTAAAGCCCTTAGACGCACTAAGCGCGCTAAATATCTTCATCTTATAATAAGGCCCTAGTTATATTATTTATTTTAATCTAGTTATCTATTTAAAGCGCTTTAAATAATAGGTTCTTCATATATAATATATATTATATTATTCTATAGGGGTCTTTTAAAGCCTTCTTCTTAAGTATTCTGATAATGTTTTATTAGGCTCTAATACTAGTTTAATACCTTATTAAATAGGCCTTTAAGCTTATACTTATTTATAGAGCTATTCTAGTTCTTTTTCCTTCCTTTTAAATATAATAATAAGTTTATTTATATTTATAATATCTTTATCTATCTAAATTATATATATTAGTAAGTAACCTTTCCATTTAACTAGATATTATACCTTTCCTCGCGCGAGGATTTACTTTTTAAGAATATTTTTAATCTTAAAATACTTATATATATTTAAGGTAATAAATATTATTTCTTTCCTTAATATTAAATAATTCTCTATAGCTATTTTAATAGTTAAATAGGTTAATACTAGGGGCTATATAAGAGTATAGCTATAAGCCTCAACTAGGAAGGGCTAGAATACTAAAACGTAGGTATGCGTAGTTATATTAACTATTACTTAACCTTCTAAGTCTCTAGCTTATAGAGTTTTATTAAGGGTATATATATTTACTACTAATTCGCTAAAGTTTTACTAATAGCATAGCTATATACCCTATACCTGCTATTATTCCTTAGAATTACCCCCCCCTCTAAAGCCTTAATCCCTAAGGCGTACTAATAGGGTAATATAGCTCTACGTTGCTATAGATATCGTTACTAACTATAAAGCGGCGTCTCTATGCTTTTATTATATTATTTACTCTCGCCCTCTATACTAGATCTAGGTAGTTATAATAAATAACTTATTTTTATTTTCCTAGCGCGTTATAAGTATTTTCAAATTTGAATTATTATAATTATTTTTTAATTAATTACTAATAGTTATATAACTGTTTAGTAGTATATAGCTAGTAATTATTTAGCCTTATTACTTAGTAACTTAAAATATAAAAAGGCGTCTTCTTTTCAAGGTCTCTAACCTAGTTAGAATTTCTCCTCTTTATAATCTTTTTTAATCTAGCTACCTCTCCTATTTTAGCGCTTATTTTATAAGCTTTTACTATAATTATTAAGTTTTCTCCTTTTTCTTTTTTTTTCTCTTCTAATCTTATTTATCTCTCTTTCTAGCTTCTTACTAATAGCTCTCTATAATATCTTATATCGTATATATTACGAACAGCAAATAGATAAAGGTTAACACACTTTAATTACGCTATATTAAGTAGATTCTGCGTTAAAGAAGGGGAAAGTCTAACTATAGGCTAGCGCAGCCCTAGAAGGCTAAAGAGTCGCTTAGTAATTATATAACCCGCAAGTTATATAACTACTAGTTATATAACCTGAAATTCAGGGAGGTCTAACCTAGCGTTATATCATTACCCCCCCTTTTACTAGCGTTACTATCTATAGTAACTAATCTATTACTATATAAGTATTCCTCTAGTAGTATCCTCCTTATCTATACTTACGCCGGGGTATTATTATTATCTATAGCAGCGGGGTCCTTATCTCGCGTAGTAGCTAAAAGCTAAGCTAAAAGGTATTTTAGCAGTCCCGCTACTATTAGGTTAGTAGTATAGAAGTCCTATAGTACTACGGGGGCGTACTTAAAACTCTTAGCGTTATATTAAGTAGGATCGTAGTTATAGCCTTTTTAATTAGCGCGATATTATAACTATCTTTAGTATAACTAGCTAGTAGTTATATATATAACCTTATATTCTAGCTTATAATTAAACTTAATAGGGGGTAGTAGGGCTTTAAACTAGCCTAGAAGAGGATTACTAGTAGCCTTCTAGAGCTTATTTAAGTAGAATACGGGGTAGTAGTTATATTCCTTTAGTAGGTCTAGTATCTATATCCCCCTAGGCCCCGTAGCCTTAATTAGCTATAAGCTATCTTATAGTATTAATAGCTTTAAAGAGTTTTCTTAGCGCTATCCCTCTATTAATATATAGATAGAGTTATTTATAGCTAAGTTATTAGGTTAGTAGTAGCGATTTATAGCATAAGTATAACGTTACTAGGCTATAGCTATATTCCCTTTTATAATATCCTAAACGCTATAGAGGCTTTATACTAACTACTAGGCGTTACTCTAGTTAATCTTTTCCTTAGTTATTAAGAGCTTCTATATATATTAGTCCTAGTTAAAACTTATCTATAGTAGGTATCCTCGCTTAATTTTAAATAGTATAAGCCCTATAGTTTTATTTAGTAATACCGCTTAAGCGAAGTCTATAGTAGGGAGTATTTCGCTCTAGTTATTCTAGAATTAGTTTATCTATAGGTATAAGCATTAAGTTAGGTATTAGTTAAGAATTTCTATCTACCTATTAGTTTTAGTATAACCTACTATACTTAACTATATAGTTATACTATATATCTTATAGAGCTCGTTCTAGAAGTTAGAAGTTAGAAGTAAACTAAGGGCCCCTATTAGATATAATCGTAGTAGGGAAACCTATATACTAGAAGATATAAGTATAGTATAGCTAGGTAAGGTCCCGCGCTATAATAGTCTTATAGCAGGGGAGGGAGACTATCTTCTTTAAGAGGTAGTATACTATAACAAATATATTATTATACCTATAGTAGTTAAGTAAGTAGGATATAAAATCTATTATAACGTGCTCCTAAGGGTAGTCTAGTATTAGTAGGGGTCTTAACTTGCCTAGAGGCTTATCTCTTAGCTTCTAAGCTTAGTAGTAGGTATAGTAATTATAAATATATTACTTAATATTAGTAGTTAGGCGGGGCTAGTAGTAGTATTCCTTTAGAAGTTTAATAGTCTTATTCTAACCTAAGCACGCTATAAGCCTCTAAATATAAGCTTTATAAATTAACTTTATATATAGGTCTTCTTCCTCTAGTATTATAAGCTTCCTATCTATAATTAGGAGCCCTTCTTATATTCTCTAGCGTTCTTTTTTAGTAGCTATAAGTACTTTTAGTAGCTTAAGTAATAGTATATTAGGTTTATAGTTTAACTAAAAGATATATTTAACTAGGAGGTAACCTTTTAACTTATCCTCTAGCTCTAGAGTATTAATAGCTACTATAAGGCGACTTAGAGCGGATTTAAGTAATTAGCATAGTTCGCTTACTACCTCTAGGGATAAGTAAATAAGTAGTAATAATACCTAGGTATAGTTAGACTTATAGATAGCTTATTATATTTAGAGGTTTTTATTCTTTTATAAGAGGGTATTAGCTAGTATGCTTTTATACCCTAGGTAGTACTATATATAGAAGTTAAAACTAGCTAAGATACCTAACTAGTAGGCTTAGTAGATATTTAGGAGCTACCTAGTTATAAAGTAGAGTAGTAGTTAGTAGTCTTTAATAACCTTAAAACGCTAGGTAGCTATAGAGAGTTTAGCCCTCTATTCTTCTAGCGCTAGAATAATTACTATTATCTCGTAGTTATAAATAGGGTAATTTATCTCTATTAGTAATATCGTTTTTAAGAAATAAGCTATAGGGTACTATAAGCTATTATTAGTTTATTATTAGAGGAGGGTAGTAGCGTAAACTAATTTAGAGGTATCTATCTTAACTTAGGTAGGTAGTTCAGGCTTATAGTAGCATAGGATAGGGGCTAATATTAGGGCCTCTTTTAGTATTATAAATACTACTATATAGTTACTATTAAAGTTTAATTAGGCGCCTTTAGCTATAAGTTTAGTAAGTAGCCTAGCGATCTTCTTATAATTCGTAACGAATTAGTAGTAGAAGTTATAGAACCCTAAGAAGGACTAAACGCTATATATTATAATTAGTAGCTACTAGTCTCTTACTATAGAAACCTTCTTAGGACGTATAGGGTTCCTATATTGTTTTCCTTAACTGGTAGAGGGTATAGGTCAAAATACCTGTATAGTGTTTCCCGAATTGTGCCTGCGAACTGGGTGAATTTGTTGTAGTCTTTTTGCGAAGGGGCTGCGGCGTAATTCCGAGCTCAATAATTAGTAGCTACTAGTCTCTTACTATAGAAACCTTCTTAGGGTCGGGGCTAGTCCCTTTAGTTATAATAATAAACCTAAGGTAGCGCGTTATAGTTATACTAAATTCGCACTTCTTAATATTAGCCTAAAGCCCTGCTTAGCGTAGCTAATTAAGGACCTTTTTAATATATTCTTCATGCTAGAGGGGGTCCTCTAAGTAAACTAGGATATTATTTATATACGCTATATAGAAGTTATCTAGGTATTCTATAAGCGCATTATTTATATACTATTAGTAGTCGCCGGGCTACTATAGAGCCTAAAAGGCAGAACCTTATACTTATAGGAGCTATAGCGGGTATAGAATATTATTAAGTCCTCTAAGTCGGGGTAAATACGGATTTAGTAAAACGCCTAGTAGATATTAATTTTTATAAATAACCTAGCTCGGCTAATTCGACTTAGCGTTTTATTAATTAAGGGTAGTAGGTACTAGTCCTTCTTAGTAAATCTATTTAGTTTTTAAAAGTTAATATAAAACCTTAAGTATTTATTAGCTTTTTAAATAAATAGTATTAGGGATATAAATAGAGTATTACCTAGCATTATAAAGCCTTTCTTTAGGTTCTTAAGTTAATATTATTAGGTAGCCTTAGGTTCTAGTAAGGATTACTTATATAGTAGGTAGAAAGTTAGCTACTCCTTTATACTAAGCTCTAGTTTAATCTAGTATTTATAAGAGTAATAGGGAGGTAAGGTATTACTAGCTATCTTACTAAAGCAATCCCTCTAGCCCTAAAGATAGGGGGGGAGTCTCTTATTAACTAGTTATTAATTCTTAGCTTTATTAACCTCTAGTAAGCTAATACCTCTTTCTTCTTCCTCTCGCTTATTTATAATTATTAGATTAAGCTTACATAGCGATATAGAGCCTAACTTAATATTAGTATATCTTAGGTTCTTCTTAAACCCTATAGCGCTAATAAGTGCTATATTAAGATTCCTCTTTACTTACTAAGCCTCGAGGGTAAGGCGCTTAGGCTTCTAACGCTATATAAGCTAGGCCTAATCTATAGTTAGCGCTCCCTTTAATACTATATTTATTTTCTATAAGTTATTATTATATCCTAAGTCCCTAGGCGCGCTGCTTTACTATAGAACTTTTATAGGGGCCTTTATCTTACTTACTATAGCTTTCTAGGCGTTATATAGCTATTCCTTAGCTTTAAGCGCAGCTTAGTAGCATTTAGTATCGAGTTAATACTTCACGTTAATTTTAGCGGGTTAGAGGAGGTTCTTAGTATCTTATATAATTATTTAGGGGAGGTCCTAGGCTATAGGGGTATTACTTAGCTAGTATAAGCGCTAATAGCATATATTTATACTAATTTTATAGTAATTAAACTATAAGTAGCTAAGGATAAGGTTATAACTCTCTATATTAAGTTAGAGGAGGGGTATTCGTATTAATTCTTAGCGGTCTACTTATATATAAGTTATCTATACCTTAGTTATAGTATCTAATAGCTCTCTATTAAACCTAGCGGCTAGGATAGGGTGCTATAGCTTATTATATTTAGCGTAGTAAAAATCCCTTAATAAGGGGGTTCTATAAGTATTTATAAAAGCGTAGCTATTTACTCTAGTATTAAGAAGGGCCTTAAGGCGAATACTATATCTATTATAAACTAGGATTAACTCTTTCTCTAGCGGCTTATTACTAACTAGTTATTATAGGTTAATAGATACTATTACTAATTACTAATCTCCTTAGGTCTCCCCTAGTAGGGAGTCTATTTTTACTAGGGGCTCTAGTTTTCTACTAGCTCTAGGTTACTACTAGTAGCCTTAGTAGGCTTAGTAATACTTATAGTAGCTCTAGCCCTCTTATAGGGGTAATCCCGCGAGGTATAGCTAGTATTACTATAGATAAAGTAGGCGCCCTAGTTATAGAGCTTCTTATATAAAGCATCGGGGATATAGCCCTAGTTAGTATAGGCTTAAGCACGAGGGTTCCCTCTACTAGATAGTTTAGTATAGGCTACTAAGATAGGGCCTTATATAATAGTTCGGTTAGCTAAATAGGTATTAGGAGGCGCTATAATATAGGCTATAGTATAGACCTAGGTAGTATAGTCCTAGAGGTTAAGGGTACTATTTATATAATAAATAGAGCACTAGTTCTAGAGGGAGGTAGGTAGCTTCTTATAGAACTTTTAGCGCTACTAAGACTCTAGGAGCTTAGCCTTATAGGTAAGTTTAATAAAGATTACTTATTTAACCTAAATATCCTTAAATAAGATAGTAAGGGTATTAAGCTTTATCTAAGCCTTATTATATTAAACTAGGTTTATAAAAATACTCTTTAGCTCTTTAATAAGCTATTCTACTATAGTAATTTCAGGGGGGTTACCTAAGAGGAGAGGGAATAAAATATTATAAGTAGTTCCTCTAAGGCGCGAGAGTATATATTTAAAGCGTTAGGATTTATTATAATACTACTTATTATTAAGGCATATCTTAATATAAATAAGCTAGGTATTAAACTTTAGGTACTTAAGATTAATACCCTTAGTACTTATAAAGATAGGGATTTTAGTTATCTTAGTAGAGCGGGTGCTACTATAGCTAGTAGTTAATATAAGCGAGCTAGAGCGGACCTAACCCTTAAGGTATATTATTTAGTTAAGGATCGCCTAAAGCGCAGCGCTATAGTTACTAGAGGGAGGGCTTATAGGGGGGGGTATAGTAGTTATATTATATTTAAAGCGCTAAAGTAGGGCTTTATTAGTATCCCTTGCCTTATTACGCTCCTTAGTAATAATAGTAGCGTTGCGTTAGGCCTAATTACGCTCCTCTAAGTAATACTTAAGTATAGCAGATTACTTAGTATTATTAATAGTAATATAGGTATCTTCTAAACGCTCCTAGAGCTCTTAATTCTTATATTCTAGGCGTAGAGCTATATTATATAGCGTACGAAGGTTATTATTAATAGTAATATATCTAGTATATAAGGCTTTAGACTTAGTACCTTAAGTAGCCCTCTTTATAAGTTAGTTTTAAATCTAAGTAAGGGTTAAGTTAGGGTTATTCTAAAATAGCTATATTATATTATTAAGGGTAAGGGTAATCTTCTAGCTCTTACCTAGGTAATTATAGTTAATAACGAGGAGGTTAGGGAACTTCTATAGCTTAGTAATAGCGCTCTAGGCTAAGCTCTTATATCCCTTTATATTAAGGTCTATAAATAGGCCTTTAATAGGCTACTCGTATATAGGTTTATTCGGGTTAAAAACCTTTAGGTCCTTATATAAGGGGGTATTATAATAGGGTAGCGTAGTATAGTAGTATTAAAGGGTTTTAATATAAGGCTCTAGGAGCCTTCTAGTATTAAGTATAAGCGTAGTCGTAGCCTTATAGCTATAACTAGCTAGTTATAACTCGTTTAATATATTAATAATAAAGTAGAGGGGGGGTATTAATTAATTTTAAGTTAGTTAGTTAGTATAGATTAATTAGCCTAGCGCTTAGTGAGGTGCTATACTTATATTAGTTAATTAATAGGGTTAGGGTAGTGGTTAGTTAAGATAGTATACTTCTATCTCTAGAGAATAGATAGATAAATGCAGAATAATATTATAAATAGCAAATAGATAAAGGTTAATGTATTTTAATTACGCTATATTAAGTAGATTCTATATTAGAGAAGGAGAAAGTCTAACTATAGGCTAGTATAGCCCCGGAAGGCTAAAGAGTCGCTTAGTGATCACGTGACCCGAAATTCAGGGAGGTCTAACCTAGCGCCGTGATATATATATAGGCATGGTTCTTATAAAATATATTTATAATCCTAAGATTCTTTCTAGCGATCTTACTAATAATACTGATAGTAGCTATCCTTATCTTCGCTATCTTTATAAAATATATTAGAATATTATCTACTTTTATTATATATATAGTAAATACGTATAGAAGTATATCTATTATAACTTTAATAAGAAGAAATATGCTACTATAAGTCTCAACTAATTTACTAATAGGTTGCTATATATTAATATTTTAAAGGTCCCTTAGGAGCTTTAGAGTATAGCCTAGATAACTTAGAATATATTCTACTAGATCTAGATCTAATAGCGCGATAGTATCCTAACCCCTCTTTATTATTATTATATTCTAGCTACGCTTAGTAATTATTTAATAATATAGAAGTATATTACTAAGCTTATTTATAATCCTATTATTAGTAGTAGTAGCTATAATATAGAGTAGCTTTAGCTCTAAGAGCTTATCTTAATCTATAAGCACCTCGCGCTCGATACCCTAGTCTATATAAGCTGTTACTCGCTATTCCTTTACTAATTATATCCTACTAACTACTAACTTTTAAGTTAGTACCTTTTATAATAGCGTTAATATTCTTTAGCGCTTAAACGCTACCTAGCTATTCTATATTTATAATAATAGTCTTATTAACTACCTCTATAATAAGATTAACTACCTACTTAACGGCCTTTTAATAAAGCTAATCCCTATATATACTTATTAGCGCAATATCGCCTGTTTACCTAGGTTTTATAAGGAGCTTTAAGAAAATCTTATTAAATATACTACTAATAATATCCCCTCCTATTTCATTACTATTACTAGAGCTTGCCCTACCTCCCGCGCCTCTTACCTCTATACCCCTACTAAGTATAGCTAAAGTAGTAGCAAAGAGTTAGTAAAGAAGACTAAGAGAGCTAAGGTTACTATTACTATCTCTAATAGTAATAATTCTAATAGTAAGTTAGGTAGTAGCGAGTTAGCTAGTAGTTAGCCTATAGGTAGTAATAGTAGGGATATTAATAGCGCTAGTTTAGTAACTAGTCGCTATAATAGTCGCAGTATTACTACTTATAATCGTAGTAGTTATTAAGTTCGGAATTACGCCGCAGCCCCTTCGCAAAAAGACTATAATAAATTCACCTAGTTCGCAAGTATAATTCGGGAAATACTATATAAGTATTTTAACTTATACCCTCTATTAGCTAAGGAAAATAATATAAGAACCCTATATATTCCTATTACTTATAAGTAAACCCTCTAAATATTATAAAGTTAGACGCGCGCTATACTAGGGCTAATTATATTAGAGCTAAACGGGCTACTAAGGCTC